>JAECUM010014134.1:0-12070 GCA_016617855.1 Megalonaias nervosa | reverse complement strand
GGGTCATGTGGTCTCTTACTACAAGAAAACTATCACGTACGCCAGTGTAGCCCCACTTAAGAACCAATCACAAAAAAGCGTTGTTACACATGGTGATCACGCAAGGAAAGTATGGCCCTGATACTGACCAATCATTTTAACTGCCTGTTTACGTTTTTGCCAGCCCAAGACGAACTGGGTAAACTAAAAATAATTCTCATGTAACACTTTTACGTCTTAAATATATAACATTTAGTAAAAGAGAATATCTAATTACTGAAAAAGAATTTTGAATCCTTTCAATAATCATTACAATAAAATGTAATGAAACAAAATTAAAATAAAAAAGAATTCAAAGGAATCATTTTATTTACACATCCTGATTATAGCATTTTCCTACTCATCTGAGAGAAGTGATAATGTCACGAGATAAATGAGACCTTTTTATTCAGTTGTATTTAACATCTTCAGATGAATATCGAGAATAGACCAAAAAGAAAGAAAGAAAATAAAATATTAATTTTTCTCGATTGTTATGACTGTTTATTTTTTAATATCAATCCAAATGAAAGCAAACTGACGTACAATATTTACCGTAAGCCTCTACAGTAAATTGCATTGATGAACTCCGAAATCATACTAATAAATTGTAATTTCTATAATTCAGAAAAGTCAGTGACATTTAAATTTTAATTCCTGTAATTTTCAAACTTCATTGAAGTTTGCTAAATGAAATTCTACTAAAATAATTGCAACCTACACCCCAAATAACGATACATAATTCATAATTTCACGTCAAACAAAGATAAAGAAAGCTAGTAATAATTTGCAAAACGTATAGTTAACAAAGACGTAAATACCTTATCTGAAGTTAAAACGTATTTAGCAAATATATTTCTTTGGTTTAGTCAGAACGAAAGAGATAATGAACATTTTGTCTTGGAAATTTCCCTGAAAACAGACAGTATAGATAAATTAAGATATTGGATTTTTCATCTCTAAGAAATAAAAAAAAAATAAAGCCAGGAATTGCTGTAAAAAATACCGTCTGTGTATATATCAAATGTGTGCTGTACACATTAGTCATATATTTTACATTAGCATCTGTTTATATGTCGAATACATTAAAGTTCTATATTTCATGCTACGGATCCATTTCTTCCAGCAAAGGTTCTAGCTCGTATGTATGTATGTATGCATGTATACATGCATGATTGTATGTATGTATGCATATATATATATATATATATATATATATATATATATATATATATATATATATATATATATATATATATATATATATATATATATATATATATATATATATATATATATATATATATATATATATATATATGGGGTTTAATCTCACATCATCACAATCCAGTTCCGAGCAATTTCTGGAATCCAACATTATCATTCGGAACAAAGACTAATGCGAAAGGGACAAAATTCTTAAAATACAATGTCAGCATTTTCATGTAAACCCAGTTCTTTTAAACCTTCCAAACGTCAACATCTTTTCAGTGTAAACAGCATCACGATATATTTAGAAGTCGCAAACGTTTACCTTAGTCTCCTTTAAGGTGTTTTCTTGCTAGCGTGGATGTTGTTTATTAAATCTATTAGGTATTTTAGTTTTATAGCAAGGGTCTATCAATGGTGACATGAATTTTATTTTATAGCATATGAATGAATTGAATAACAGTTGTTAATCTGAATAATATAAAGATGTAGAAATACAAGTTAACTATAAGGCTAAAACATAATAATAAAACAGTCCCTTTCCGAGAACAAGAGAACCAGTCGCCTTTCCAGAACAAAAGCAGACAATTTTTTAATTTGTGAATTTCACTTGTGAATTCGAGATAACGAGTTTCTTCTTCAGGACTCAAAGGATATATTTTGGCGAAAAGGAGCAAAGAAATTCCTAAGCAGAGCAAGTTTTGTATATTGAAGCTTACCATTGCACTGAAATTTGGCACACTAGCATATACAGGGAACAATCTGATTCGTTCAGAGTGCGTTGAATTGTGTTATGTAAATTGGCAGTCTTTGTTTTGCAAATTTATTAATACCAAATTTCACACTTAGAGAAAGTAATTTTAAGCACACCATTTGCAAAGGAGAGTAGCTTAATTACTACCAGTAATTTTCTTCTACCATAATAGAACATGGGGTATAAATTAAAGGGACACCAACTGCAAAGGTACTTAAATCCAAGGCGTTCTGGAGCATTGTCATGCCATCTGAACATCTTTATACTGCACGACACGTGTGTCTAAAGATAATATCGTGTGTTAGGAACTACTTTGTAAATAAACCATCAACACTCATATCGTAACAGTTTTTGATTGATTAGATTTATTTGTAATTGAACTAAACAAGCTGTTTCGTCCATTTCAAAGTAGAGATGATAAAGTTAACGATGTGGACGAGTTCACTGTGTCACAAATGAAACTTTTAAACAAGCAAACGAATGAACGTAATATTCGCAATATCAACAACAAAGTGAGAGTTGCAGTAATTGAAACTACCATTCTGATCATTTAAACAGTTATTTAGGAGAAATATTCGTAACTTTTCGCAAATAGAATGGTTCGTACTATGACCAGTGCTCTCTAGGGTCCATAAAAATAGCACAGAAAAGCACACAGAAGCCAAGGGCTATTTCACATCTATCAGAGAGTACCATTTTACAAGTCAGTCAAAACACTAAATTCGAGAATAAAAAATGCAACTGAAGGTTTTGGTACAACTAGAGCATGAGAGCCAATAAGCAAATACCACGAAGAAGTATTATTTCCGCTGGCTAAACGGGCTGTCACACAACAACTTATTTGCAATTTTCCTTGTTTAACTATTTGGATACAATGTTAGGCTAGCAATAGAAGACATTACCGTTAGGAGTCAATGCTCTTAAAACAAGTAACAGAAAAGAGTGAAAGAGAACAAGCTTTTGTGAATTTTAAGAAAAAATTTATTTCCCTAGAATGCATAGTGAACATGAGAAAAAAGAACTTGCAAAGATGCAAAAGGAAGAAAGAAAGAGAAAGAGAAAGGGAAGAGCGGCAAATGTCTATACAAGAATACGAAAGAGAGATGCAGATTAAATTGCTGCAAATGCATAATTAAGAAAGAGAAACGGAAGAGCGGCAAATGCAGATGCAGATACAAAAGAGGAATGCAATTTAGATTAAACGAATTAGAACTGGCTAGCAGAAAGCAGTCTCCTCACGAAAGTTTAGGTTTTGATATTACCAAAAATATTAGAGTAGTACCTCATTTTTAAAGAAAAAGATTTAGATCAATATTTTTCTCATTCTCAAAAAATATCCGAGAATTTAAAATGGAGAAGACAGCACTAGACTTTGTTATTACAGAGTGTATTTAGTGAAGCTTATGTCTCAATGTCAATAGAAGCAACTGGTGATTATGAATTAGTTACGGAATATATCCTGAAGCATTATGAGTTGGTACGTGAGGCATATCGACAAAGCTTTAGGAATTGGAAAAGAGAAAATAACCAATTCCATGTCGAATTTGTTTGGGAAAAAGGAAAGCTATATGACAGGTGGTGTACATCTAAAAAGATTGACAAAGATTGTGACAAACGCAGACAACTCGCATTCTGTTACATTTTTAGAACTTATCGTGGGACATAGTCAAGTTAAGCCTGTAGAAGCTACCGCTGAATTCCCTGTGCCTATCAGCAAAATGCGACTGATGAGATTTTTGGGCATGGCTTGATATATCGGAAATTTTGTATAAATTTTTTTTCATAATTGCTGAGCCCCTGACTAAGATTCTGAATAACTCGAAACCGACCATCTGTTGTACGCACGCTTCCAAGAATTTCAAATGTACGTCTTTGAATTTGGAACTACAGACGATTACCGTGTCGTCCCTGGGTGTTGATTGAATGGGTTCTGTGTCTTTGCCTCAGAAGAACTTTCAATAGAAACCCCACCATTTCTTCTGGCTGCATATTAATTCCGAATATTCTGGGTCACTGTAAATGAATGCCGTTGGTGTTTGCATATAGAATATGCCAAAGGCATAGTTTGAATTTATCTGGTCTCAAATGTAATTATGGAGATCTTCGCTGCTTTCACTATCATTATTTTCACCACCGTCTTCATTGTCTTCAATAAATATTTAACTGCACTTACTGTTTTCTCTAGGTGTTTCACTGTCTTTAAGGTCGTCAATGGTCATTTGCGGTTACTTAGTTAATGTCAGCAAGATATCATAAAATGTATTTTCACGCTTTTTAATGGATTCATCGGCGATTTTTAGCCAAGTACTTTCTAACACGATACCTAACCCAATTTTTAATTTGCCCCTGATACGTGTTTGGAATATCATACAGCATTTTGTAGCCTCTTTGACAGGTCAGTATGATAGATTCAGGCTAAACAGTGATTTCATCTTTTGTGGTTGTGCCAGCAACATTTGTAGGACAATTTAATTCCGGCACTGGTCACCGACACGAACTCTTTTACTATACTGTGCTTGTCAAACAAAGATGACTTTTGTACCATTATATATTACTCGTTTATTATTTGATATAATGTTCTCACATAAAATAAAACTTTAACGGTCTGGTTGGGGATGTAGATAGCATTTCGTTGAGATTTATTGGCACCATATTTTATGTTGTCAACACTAATTTCGTACGGTCAACAGACGTACTTGGTCAATATCAATCACAGTGGTGTAAAAGTAACCCCCAATAATCCCCTGTGGTACCAAATGACATCCTAAATGGTGCATAGGTTGTAGCAAACCTGACTACCTCTCAAAGAGTTGTGATTCACTGATAGAAAGTGTAATTGACACCGACATTACATCAACAGATTTCAGTTTCAATTTCGTGTGCAGCCAATGCTGAGCTAGAAGTTTCCTCAGTTATAAAGAAAAATAAGTTTGTTTCCGGGAGGTTGACTCGATGAGAGCCTGACGCGGCAACCGATTAGTTCACGCATACACTTGACGAGTAGGTGAAAAGAACTCACACTTGAATTTAACATCGCTGGCGAAAACATTCGTGATTCGCTCCTGCCCTTATGCTGATATGAAAATGAATTCGTAATTCGTAATGTACGCGTTTACCAACAATAATTCGATTCATTTTCATATCCGAGATCTTTAAGTTTAGCTGCTAGAAATTTTAATCCAAGAACACTTCGATTTTCCTTTGAGAATTAAAGGTACTACAAACCAGAAATTTATACTGGACTGTTATTCTCCAACATTTAAACTTAATGAGTCAGACAATTTTATCAATAATTAAGACTGAGCCGCGATCTATATATATATATATATATATATATATATATATATATATATATATATATATATATATATATATACTCTTTCTCTACTCCCATATATATATATATATATATATATATATATATATATATATATATATATATATATATTATATTCAAGGAGAGGCGAAACGGGGGTTTATACCGTGCGAGGCCGCTCACGGATGATCACCATAGAAATACACTCGCACCGCCCTAGCTAGTAATAAAAAGGGCAAAATCATAGGTTATAGAAGACGTTGACCCAGATTGGCAATCTAAGTCATAAACCCTTTTTACTTTCAAATTACTTTTGTGTACCATTGAATTTACGGATAATTATTTTTTCAAGCGGGCAAAACGTGATATTTTATCACAATTGATTTTTCCTCTAAGTTAATAAACATAAACAGCTCTGCCAATTACAGATATTAGAGAAGTAGTAAACATGCTATTAATGTATCAGTGACAACACCTTGTAAATCGCAGCTAATATCTGGATCCCCTGGAACTGTCTCGCCTTCCATCTAGCGTAAGCAATTTACGAACATTTAACTACAAATGCTATGTTAATATCGTCTGCGAAAGAGTCAACCCGTCATACTGAAAATGTAAAATAAGCTGCTTGAAAGTAAATTGAAAAGTTGTATAATTTTAAATATTTTAGTGAATGACAAACCATGGATGCTACAATTTATCTCTGGTAAAATTGAAAACACTTGGCATGAATGTGCCCAAGGGTTTTCTAGCAACCTAAAATAATGGACACAATTAGATACTTTAGATATTGCTGTGTTTTGAGCAGAAAAATAGTTATAATAAATTTCACGTAACAACTATACATACATTTGTCAATATTGGCTAAATAGGCAGTTTGGCAAGACTGTTTTGAATTGGATTTTTTGTCAAGGTGTTAGATTTCAAAATGTCATCATTAGTCTGTATATTACTACTGATTCTGACTAAATTTCATGGTGATAAAATGTAATTTATTTATTGCTGTTTTGCAAAATAATCTTGCTATCGCTTTTGTACCACACATGCTGTGGGGACGACACGTGGTCTCATCGAGATTTGCAAACGTATAAAGTTTGTGAGCTTGTTGTCATAGTTTTAAAATCTCTAAAGTCACATTCTGCAGTTTAATTAGAATCAAGTTGATCAAGTCTTTGCTTCTGAAATACTGCAAAATGTTTCTGAGATGTAGCATGAGAATCACGGTAAATCAATGTTGAGTTTTAAAAAATAAATCATTTGTTAATGTTATTTCCATCTCTTCTACATTATAATAATATATAGTTATTTGAAAATGTGATGTCATTTTCATCTTTTATACACTATTATAACATATAGTTAGTTGTAATAAATCAATTTCACGGATCCTCAGACCTAATCAGATACATATCTCCTCCCCGATTATACAACGGAAATCTGAAACAACTGGAACAAACCCAATAAAGAAAGACTACAACAATGCGATTATACAACGGAAATCTGAAACAACTGGAACAAACCCAATAAAGAAAGACCACAACAATGCGATTATACAACGGAATTCTGAAACAACTGGAACAAACCCAATAAAGAAAGACCACAACAATGCAATTATACAACGGAAATCTGAAAAAAACTGGAACTATCCAAATAAAGCACCCCAATAATGCAATTATACAACAGAAATCTGAAACAACTGGAACAAACCCAATAGATAAAAGACCATAACAAAGCACAGTTTGCGTACAAACGTTTCTCTACGTCATTTTTGAAATCTGAGAGAGATTACAAAAAACAACGAAGATACAATAATTTAACAAATATAACTCCTTCAATCTTTAAGCAAATGCAGAAATCAGACCGGTAATAAACTAATGCATATAATTCTTTCTCGAACTTTCCAACATTAAGATACAAACATATATCATTACCAGTCGGTAACAACAACAACAAGGCCCAATGGACATCATTATGCATCAGACGTTCGAAAATTATTAATTAATGTGAGTATAGTCAGCCTAACAGGACTAATAAATAAACAAAAAATAAAAAAATAATTTTCAATAATTTACAAGTCGAACGCTAAAGAAGAAATAGAGATAACCAGCATTATTACCCTTTAAATCTATTATTTGTTTCATATAATATTTTGAACCGAAACAATGAGCAACGATTTTACGTTATCTTTAGACTTAAAACTTTTGATGTGTCCGCCAGTATCCAACTAGTAAATGCAATATATAGTACGTTCTTTAAACTATGTTATCTTAAAAAATCAAATTTGAATTATGTGCCCATGTATGGTTCTTTTACAAAATTACCAATATCGTTCTAACTTACCAGTAAAAATAAAAAATATAAACAAGAATATATAACACGGTTTCTAAATAAAGAAAATGAAAATAATTTAGAATGTAATATACATTTATAGTTTTACTTTATATAATACATTTGTATTTATGATATTGTCATTATTACGAAGATAAATATTATAAAGAAAAAAGTTTAGTTCCATTGTAATAGTCTTTTGCATTTCTCATTGTTGGACAACACACAAAGAAATCAAGATAACCTGAAACATCCTTTGAAGTTATTACTGAATATAATAAAATGTTTAGAATTTAGACATTTTGGATACGTTGTAGCCAAACGGTTAATCCAATATGTTTCCTTTAAAAACAACTCATTTTCAAATTAACAATATCAATGGTTGAAATGAAAAATCTTGTAATGTATATAAATCGTCATTGAAAAAGTGTGCGGCGACAGGAGTTGAAAAGATTGATTTATAAAGTTGTTATATCAAATCTATGTTTTTTTCATGCGTTTAGATACTTGTTAACTGGTTTGTTCGATACATTGTATGTCACACTTCTATCAGGTGATCAGGCAAATAACATTCGATGTTGCACAATTAGTATAATATTGAATCTGAAACGTATTGTTGGTACTGAAAATGTATTTTTCATTAATGAAAGACCAGTGTGAACATCTTGATCTATTATATTTAGTTGATGAAAACTGTCAAAACAGAATCTAGTCTTCAAAGGGAAAGTTTACTGTTTTAGCATGATCTTGCTGTTGGAAGAGAATAATATCGAAACGAAGATTGTAAATATCTTTTCATCAGAGTGTATTTGGAAAGATACAAATATCGCTTAGGATTAAACATTTGATTAGTGAGACTCACATACCATTGATATCTTCAGCAGGATTTCATAAAGTGTTTTATTGAATTGCTAGTTAAATTTGCTTCAGTCGATTTCTTACCAGTTTCAATGTTGAACATGAAAATGCAATATTATGATTTCTATTTTGGCTATATGAAATCCTTTGATATTCCTTTATTAACCATTAATCACATCGTAGTTCATTTGGGCTGGAATTTTATTTATTCAAATTATTTAATTCAAGTGATTCTTCTCTGAAAATTCAAAGTGCTCTTCAAAAATAACATTCTCGGAAATAGAGACTTTTTACTGAAATTTCAGATAAGGATTTATTCTTCGAGTGTATTACTGTGATCCAACAAAAGACTGTTGGAACATTACCACGACACGATCCACTACCGGTACATCAACACTTTCAGCGTTGGATTAAATTTGGATTTCCACTAAAGTTTATTCAGAACTTCAGTCATGAGGAATTCCGTACATGTTCACTTTCTATTCTTTGGAAATAAATTGTTTGTTGAATTTTATAAACCTTGTTGCTTCTCGCTCTTTTCTATTACTTATTTGAATACCACAGAGTCGTAATAATATAATTAGACAAGGATTTAGAACTGTCTTTGATATCAGCTTGATAAGGTGGCGTAACAACGGTAGCGTAGCAAGAAATTCTGCCCGCCCCATCTCCGCCTGACGAAAATGTCGGGTCCCCAAAGGGATTTTAGTCACCCTACCACCACTCAACCAACATTTTAGATTGTCGCTACATAGAGATGAGATGACACAGCATGTATTCCGTGTATCATCATCATCATTGGCAGCTCAGTCTCGAGAGACCATGTGAGTAGCACCCTTAGAGTGTTGTCTGTCTCTGGGGTTTTGGCATCGTCTGTTGTGGCTGTGCAGGCCGATGCGCGAGTGACAGTCCCTATTGCAGTTGGTGCAGACGTACTGGGAAGTCTGACTTGCTTGGGTTGCTGCTGCGCTCTTCTTTCTCTCACGTTTCTCTGCTGCCTGCTGGACTCTCCTCCCATCAGCGACTGCTATGCCCTTGCTGACCATCAATCTCCAGGTGCCTCGGTCCTCGGCCTGCACTTCCCAGCTGTCTGGTGAAATGCCGCATGCCTTCATGTCCCTCTTGCACACATCCTTGAAGCGGAGTGAGGGGCGGCCGCCTCTTCTGGTGCCAGTGGCCAGGTGACCATATACGATGTCCTTTGGCAGCCTCCCATCCTCCATGCGTCGGACGTGTCCCAGCCATCGAAGGCGGCGTTTGCTCAGCAGGGAGTACATGCTTGGGATACTTGCACGCTGAAGGATCTCGCTGTATGGGACGTGGTCTTGCCAGCTGATTTTCAGGATGCGTTGTAGGCACCGTATATGGAAGGAGTTGAGTCGACGCTCTTGCCTCATATAGGTGCTCCAGGTCTCACTTCCATATAGGAGGGTGCTCAGAACGCAGGCTTGGTAGACTCGAGTCTTGGTGTGCACTGTCAGCGCGCTGTTTTCCCACACCCTCTTTGTTAGTCGGGCCATGATGGTGTTTGCCTTTCCAAGCCTTCTCTCCAACTCCACATCAAGCGAAAGAGTGTTGCTGATGGTTGACGCCAGGTAAATAAAGTTGTTGACTACTTCCAGGGTGGCGCCGTCGATTCTGATGGAAGGGACAGTGGTGACATCTTGAGCACTGACGTTTGTCTTTTTTAGGCTGATGGTGAGCCTGAACTGCTTGCAGGCATAAGCAAAACGGTCTCCCAGTCTCTGGAGGGCATCCTCGGTGTGGGTCACAAGAGCCGCGTCGTCAGCAAAGAGCATCTCCCTGATGAGTACTGACCTCACTTTGGTCTTCGAGCGCAGTCGTGCCAGGTTGAACAGCCTCCCATCGGACCTGGTGTGCAGATATACGCCATCAGTGGACGTGCTGAAGGCGTAGGACAGGATCAGGGAGAAGAAGATCCCGAAAAGGGTTGGTGCCAACAAGCAGCCCTGCTTCACGCCGCAGTTAATGGGGAAGAAATCTGAGGTGGATCCATCATACAGTACTGTACCCTTCATATTTGTATGGAAGGAGATTATCATGCTGCAGAGTTTTGGGGGGCAGCCGATCTTCCCAAGAAGTTCAAATAGGCCCTTCCTGCTGACCAGGTCGAAGGCCTTGGTGAGGTCGATGAACATCATTTAGAGTGGCTGACCTTGCTCTCTGCTCTTCTCTTGGAGTTGTCGGAGGGAGAAGATCATGTCTGTTGTCGACCTTCCTGCTCTGAAGCCGCACTGGGATTCCGGATACACGCGGTCCGCCAGCAGCTGCAGCCTGTTTAGGAGAATGCGGGCAAACACTTTGCCAACGATGCTGAGAAGCGAGATTCCTCTGTAATTGTTACAATCACTGCGGTCTCCCTTGTTTTTGTAGAGGGTCACAATGGTGGCGTCGCGCATGTCTTGGGGGACTGCTCCTTCCTCCCAGCAGAGGCAGAGTAGCTCATGCAGTGGCTGTAGCAATGTCGGTTTCCCACGTTTGATGGCTTCTGGCGGGATGCTATCGCTACCTGGTGCTTTGTCGTTTGGGAGGGAGTCGATGGCTTTGCTGAGCTCCTCTAAGGTAGACACTTTGTCGAGCTCCTCCATAGTGGGAAGTTCCTGTACGTTTCTAAGGGCCTCATCGGTGACTGACGTTTCTCTGGAGTACAGCTCTGAGTAGTGCTCCACCCATCTGGTCATCTGTTGCACGCGGTCTGTGATCTTCTCTCCCGTCAGAGATTTCAGGGGGGCGACCCCTTTCACTGTAGGGCCTAGGGCCTTCTTGATGCCATTGTACATGCCTTGGATGTTTCCTGACTCGGCACTGCGCTGGATTCCTTCACACAATTGCTGCCAGTACTCGTTTGCGGACTGTCTAGCAATGCGTTGGGTAGTACTTCGGGCTTTTCTGAGGGAAGCAAGCGTCCGTTCATTGGGACATTTTTTGTAAGCTATGAAGGCTTCTCGTTTGTCCTCGATTACTGGTTCCATCCTTGAAAGGTGTGCGTTGAACCAGTCCTGGCTGGGCCGTTCTTTCTTGCCAAACGTGGACATGGCTGTGCTATAGATGACATCCTTCATGGCGTTCCACTTGGCTGTGGCATCGTGCTCTGGCAGGTCCTGGAGAGCCTGATCCAGGGCGGACACATACTCCTCCACCTTGGAGGGGATAGACATCTGCGCAGTGTTGATGCGAGGGCGACCTTTTGGTTTGGAGCGGTGTAGTCTTCGTGACTGTAGACGCACCCTGCTGCACACGAGGGCGTGGTCGGAATCGCAGTCTGCGCTGTGGTAGCTTCTGGTAGAGAGGATGCTGTTCAGGGCAGAGCGCCTGGTGATGACCAAGTCGAGCTGGTGCCAGCGATGAGACCTGGGGTGTTTCCATGACACTTTGTGTTGTGGCTTACACTTGAAGAAGGTGTTTGTAACGCACAGGTCATGATAGGTGCACAGCTCCAGCAGTCTTTGACCATTTTCATTGGTCTTTCCAGTGCCATGATATCCGAGGCAGGTAGGCCATGACTCGTGGTCAGCAATAACTCTAGCATTAAAGTCTCCGAGGAGGAATAGTAACTCGTCCTTAGGGCATCC
>JAECUM010014133.1:45659-120005 GCA_016617855.1 Megalonaias nervosa | reverse complement strand
TCTCAACCATTGACATTATACGTATTTGACACCGCTTAATTGCATAAACATGGTCCAGACATCTAAAGTGGAGGTCAAAGGCTGTATACATGTACATGTAGACTGCTATCCCGAAGATCATAGAAAATTGTAGACTGCTGCCCCGGCCAACCTCTGCGCTTATCAGCTAAGGCGTTACATGTATTAAAATCTGAAATGGCTAAGCGCACATGTAAGACGTTATCGTTGGCGGATTGTGTGGAAGTGATAAAGAAGTTAGATAATAAAGAAAGTCAGTCGTTGATTGCACAGTTGTTTGGTGTTAACCAAAGTGCGATATCGAGAATTCAGAAAAATAAGGAAAAGATTCTTGAAGAGTGGCAGAGTAACAGCAATCTTAACAGAAAGCGTCAAAGAGCAGGAAAAGCGGAAGATGACGAGGAAGCCCTGTTGTGATGGTTCACCCAAGCGAGGAGTCAACAGGTGCCTATCAATGGCCCACTGTTGCTAGAAAAAGCCGATGGACTAGCACAGGGCTTAGGCATTGTGGATCTTAAGGCAATAAATGGCTGGCTAGAGAGATGGAAAGATCACAATTCTGTGAAGTTCAAGAAGCAGCATGACGAGAAGCAAGACGCTGATGACTTCGCTGCTGAACGATAGATAACTGACGTTCTGCCAGACTTGATCAAAGATTATGAACCAACTGACATTTTTAACACTGATGAGACTGGGCTTTATTGGAGAGCTATCCCAGATGGAACACTTTCATTTAAAGGTGCTGATGTATCCGGGGCTAAAGTTGCAAAAGATAGGGTAACTCTGCTGCTTGCAGCTAACATGGATGGGAGCGAAAAACTAGAGCCACTAGTGATCTGCAAAAGTAAAAATCCGTGTTGTTTTAAGAACGTTAAGACATTACCAGTGCCATACGAAGCAAACAAAAACGCGTGGATGACAGGGGACATATGGCAAGAATGGCTTAAGAAAATCGATAAACAGATGTGAAGCAGAAAACGCAAGATTCTCATGTTGTGCGACAATTGTGCTGCTCACAGTGATAATCTTCACTTGACAAATGTCAAACTGTTCGTTCTACCCCCTAACACTACATTGATTCAACCGATGGATCAAGGCATCATTGCTAACTTCAAGAAGCAATACCGATCACTAGTGTTGCGTCAAGTTGTGAACATCATCAACAATGGAAGTGAAGGGCATGCTGCAGAATTGGCGAAAAAACTGAGTTTACTGGATGCCTTGCATCTACAGAGAGAGGAGTTGAATCAAATTTCAGGAGACGTTACCGATGACGACAACACTGAGGTTTTTATCCCACCCACTACGACATTGGATGATTTCAGTCGCTATGTGGCGGTGGATGAACACCTTCATACTGATGAAGAAAAAACAGATGCCGATATCTGTTCAAATGTCCAGCAAGAAGAAAAGGATTCAGATCCAGAGGATGTGGAGGAGTCTACCAACGATTCGTCTGTCCCGCCGCCAAACTTTGCTACTGCCATTAAAAGTCTGGAGACTATTAGAGCGTTTCTGGAAGCAAATGGGTGCGAATTGTATGATGGATTTTATAACTTGCAGACTATTATCCACCAGATTGGCCGCCCCATCTGTGTTCAAAAATCAATTACGGACTTTTTTACCAAGTAACTTGCAAACTTTTTGCAACGACTTTAATGTCTTTCTTTTTACCTAAACTTATTACCTTACTGGGAACTAATTTTAGTAGCAACCCGTATACTATTTTGCTACCAAAGAGCGATACACCCTGTCAATAATAATTTTGGCAGTAACAGTTTATAGTGTTTATCTTAATTTACATGTACATGTATTGTGGAATTAAATGTATACGTAGATGTTTAATACACTGAAACACATTTATGTAGCATATGAGCTTTGTTTGTATGATTTTCCATTTTCCATTTTACAAGTACATTGTAAATATACATGAATTCCGCTTAAATGCAGACTCCGTTTATATGCATAACTTGGGTCCGGTCCTGAGGCTATGCATATAAGTAGAATTGACTGTGTATATATATATATATATATATAACTTGGGTCCGGTCCTGAGGCTATGCATATAAGCAGAATTGACTGTGTATATATATATATATATATATATATATATATATATATATATATATATATATATATATATATATATATATATAAGTTGTAAAAACACGATCTTACTAGAACATCCTCTTTCGATTTTATATCCATGCATGTCTTTTTTCTATCTTTTTGATACATTCCGTACAGGAGACTATAGATTACCCACCGAAACGGGGTAGTATAGCAGATACCTTTGTTTTATGCATTCCGTACTGGAGGCCAGCAGATCTCTTTTTTTATTCACTCCGTACAGGAGACCATTGATTACCCACTGAAACGGGATAATGCAGTGGTACAGAATTTTCAGACAGATATGTGTTGTATGTAATTCACACAGATTTGGCAATGACGTCATTATGTTTTGGGACGTCAATTTTTCAACAAAGAAAGAACACTGCTATCGCCAGGGAAAGTTTATTATTGACCACATTTTTACAAGTGTAAAATGCTGATGCACGCTCAAGAGAATTATCGTCTCAGTATATGTAAGAAAACTATCACACAATATCAAGGATACAATATTCTTCTCAGCAAATATCGTTGTGTCCTATTTATGTACAATAATTAAAACTACGATTGGCCAGAAGATATGCATAATTAATAATAATTTTGTTCTGATCCGTAGTATGTACTCTATGACTGTCTCAACATGCCGCTTCTACAAATCTGTTATTCCGAGTATCGTGAATGTTTCTTATAATAGTCCATGTCAAATTTATTTCTTATTGGCTTCGATAGCAAGCATGTTTGAAGCCAATTTTCATGTTCTCCCCGCCCCCAGGACGGCTTCTGTGGGAGAACTCCCTAAAAGAAGAGTTCGACCAAAGGTGCTTTTCAGTAGACTCTCTAGCAACTATTTGGTTTCAATCGATGGATTGCTGACTCTACCCACCCTCGGTCAGACGTTAACAGCTAGAGCAGCTAAAAATGGCCTGTTGACCAGTGTTATTCCTGGCTGTGTGCGATTGTTGCGTAATCACGACCAGGCTGAACTTGCCTGCTTTGTCGTAGCAACTCTCGGCCCTTTATGAATGCCACTTTATAACATGTAAAAATTCAGATTGTTATGAGTTCGAATTTTATATTGAATTCTTGTGAAGTTTGGGTATATTCTGTACTTTGAAAAGAAACCTTTGCTATACATTTATGACTATACTAAGGAGTCATTCCGAGGATATGAGTACTTGGAATACACGTATTCTTTGTTTTCACGTGACGTCACAAAACGTGTGTACTTCCATATCCGCCATTTGATTCTCTAGCCATGTAAACCGGCACCTAACAACATTGTTCTTCCGAGATAATTATGAAGGCACGTCTCACTTTGTGCATAAGGATAGGATAAAATAATAATACATCACATTCTGTTGCGCATGTCAACTGCACGAGACCGATTGCGTGACATTTCCCTTTTTTCTTTAAATAAAACATTGAAATTTCAACCATTTTTGTTATTCTTTCATAAGCAAATAGATCCATCAATAAACAGACCCATAAACAAATGGATACGCAAACAAGTAGAAACGTGTCATGATTTTCAATTTTCATGGGCTGAAATCAATCATTTGGTTATCGTTCAAGTTCAAAAGCCAGTCGTTAATATACAATTTGATATTTCTAAAAGCGTTTAAAGAATAACTGGTTTTTACAAATCCGCACAAAGTCATGCTCCGTTAGGCAAATGTTCGTCTTATGAAGCTTCTTTGAGCGGTTATCGCTCACATTCAGTATAATCCTGTGTCCATCATCTCCAACACAAAAACAATATTTGACCGTACTTATTAGTTGGTTTGTCAGTTGGCTTTGGCACAAGCACATGTTTTCGCGGAAAGTATTTGTACATAAAAGTTATGGCATATGCTATGAAATTTTATTTCCGTAACTATTGTTGTATTCCGAAGACCATTATCCGGAAATACGCTTCAAGGTGACAAGCTTAGGGACATCATTCAAAATATTTCTTTTAAAAAGACAAAAAAGAAACTGCATTTCTATTTGATAGCAACATGCACGATTACGGTTCAACTTCGCTTTTCTGTCTTTCGATATAAGCCAGGGAACTTCAAGTTTTATTTATATTTTCGTGCTATAGGGCCACTTAATTTCAAGTATAATCTATGTATCATTTAGATTAAGTAAATATCCTTATCGACAATGTTACGTATATGTAATTTAATTACTTGTGAGTTAGTTTTAAATTCTTTTTATTTTATTTTTATTTCATTACATGCTATTGTAATGATAATTTTATTCACTAGATTTGACCTTTTTTCGGAAAATTAAGTTTTCTTTTTAGCCTGGTTTGAAACTCAGTAGTGTTGCTACATTGTATTTTTAGCTGACCTAGTTCCTGACCTTGATTCAAAAATTGGTAAACACAGAATGAAAATCATTGGTTGTAATCAAGGTCATTCTTGGCTTGCGTGTTAGCTCTAATTTGTAAACAACTTTTAATTATTGAATCTTATAGTAAGATTCGTTCAGTACAATCGAACCTGTAAATAGCCTACGTGCTAACTGACATATTATTTTACTGCGTTGTTCGGTCTAAGTGATCACGTGACTCATCACGGGGTCTAAACTGCGTTTTACTAAAGGGTTAAAACAGATATTTTATAGTGAAATAGTCAGTCGTAATTTACACCTTCAGAGCTCAAGGTGTTTTTAATGCTGATGCCAGTTTGATTTAAAATTCTTCTATTTTTTGGATTTAATAATTTATATTCCCTGGAAAATACCAGTGCTCATCAAAATTCTTGGACATAGACATTTATTGGAAATTATTCGGAATTCTAAAGCCAGAATATTATTCTTGATTATAAAATTCAACAAGGAACTGTTGACACATCAACACAGAGCAGATATAGAAGACGTCATCGCCTTCCATCTTGGAACTTCATCGTGATTCGAATTCATTTAGAAAGTTTTAGTGATAGGACTTATATTTTTAAATTCTAGGATTAATTTTTGGATTAGATTCACAAACCGTAAGTCCTTTTTCATATTTTTACCTTGTTTTCTAGGGAAATAAATTATTTTGCTAAATTTTACAAAGCTTGTTGGCTTCACTCTTTTCTTTGTTACTTTTGTACGAGCCTACACGTAACAACAATTAAATCAGATTATTATCTTGAATATACGTGATGACTAATGTTGATAAAGGTTTGTTAGGGACTCAAAGTGGCGGCGCAAGGTGCGCGCACGTTGCATTGTTGGTATTTGCGTACACAATCGTGACGTCTGTGAAAACAACCCATATGGAGGAACTGAGCAACAATGTCCCTGATAGACAGACAGATAGATAGATAGATAGATAGATGGATGGATGAATGGATGGACGGACGGACGGACGGACTGATGGATGGATGGATGGATGGAATAAGAAGGGAGGGACAGAGAGAGAGAGAGACAGATAGATAGAGGGGGGAGGAACAGAGAGACAGACAGACAGATTGATTGATAGAGGGAGGGAGGGAGGGAGGGACAGATAGATAGATAGATGGAGGGAGGGAGGGAAGGACAGACAGAAATAAGATAGATAGGGGGTCAGAAAGATGATGAAAATGGGAGTGTAACCAGGTAAATGAATACATGTACATTAAAGGAGTTACATGTTCTTTTTAATCTGTTGCAACGCAGGTTTGACAATGATCTGCATAATGTATGTTGGTTCTGAATTTTGCAACATTGTTTTCTTCCATACTTAAGTGACATTAATAAGATAAAGCTTGTTATGTTCTTTGCTCTGAAGTTTATATATTCAAGAAATAAAGAAAGAAACTAACAATTAAAGAAACAAGACACAATACGTAAAACATTATCAGTTTATTTTAATTAACTATATAGAACTGATGTCAAAAAAGAAGAAAAGAAAATAAAGTAACAACAATTAGCACTGTCAAAGACCACGGTAATACAGAAGGATGTAGAACAGACTATTTATTATTATTTCCATCTAACCAACTGAACACTGTAACTGATATCTGAATGCAAACAATTCTTATTTACTGGCGTTGCAGACCTGAAGAGTTTCTCTGTTTATGGCCACTGTATATGTAATTTCTCCAGAGACGTTGGTGAAATGTATGGTTCTTTTTTAAGTTACGACTATTTGACTTGATTTCGCAGAATTGAAAGGTATAAAGATATAGTATCAGAAAATAGTTGAAAGTTGGAAAGTAGACGACAACCATCTACAATAGTTAATTTGAACTGTCGGAGAACAACCAGAAATGCATATCAAGTAAACACCCTAAATAGCGACTCGTTGCTTATTTGTTTGGGGCTACATGGCTGTGGTAAGTCGGTACAATTGCGCAGACAAAATATCAAACATTTCGAGGTCAGAGTCAGTTACATGCGATAATTTAATACGTAACCGATTGCGCAGTACTACTCGATATTTATGACATTATCGGTTAACATTTAAGTACTTAACTGCTTAAAAATTTATCACACTGTAGGTTAAAAATTTACTACATGACAGGTTATCCTTACATCATAGCTTTAAACGGGCGTCGAGAGCGTCTGCCAGTATGAATGAAAACAGAAATATGAAAATGCAGCGAAAAGTCGGTGCAAATAAGCGTCTGTCACTGGCTTCTCCGTCAACATATTTTCTTGAATTGGTGACATTTCTTCTAGTTGGCCAAGTTCTGGAACTTGAAAACCCATGCCCATTGACAGGGCATCTGGCTGACTGGTATGTATGGCATTTCTATGACGATTCCACCGCCTGGACTTGCCGGAACCCAACTGAATTTGTTCGGGTATCCAAGGAGACTAACGACTGTGCTAGAGGTCGTTACCGGGGCACCCAAGGTCAAAGTTTGACCTGTTGGCCAGTTTTGTATGATGGCATACACAGATAAACCACTGCCTTGCATTTTTGATGTGTACCTATGAAATATATATACAATATGTTTTATTAAGCATTACCTGCACCGAATACCAGGTAATATGTTAAAAATGATAAAAAAAATTATCATTACATATTTTTGATAGGCAAGAAAACTCATGCGCATACAGCAAAACGTCGTACAATTGTGAATCAGTGTTGGTCTTATACTCGTCGTAGTAATTTTTTCTTCTTCACTTTTACTTGCAACAATATTTGCCCTCTATGACCTCCAACTCTAACATTTAAAATCCACGATTTAAAGAAATCGTTTCATATTTACTGCTTATCTTTGTAAAATAAAAAGTGACATTTCACTTAAGCGATTGAAATGTGTAAAAGAAAATTAGCGTGGGAAAATAGAACAATACGACTGTCACATTTCATAACATTCGCTATGCCAATATATCTCAAGCATTACTTACCAGACGCCAGTCGTCAGTGTGTCATTCTGGTTGGACCAGGGCCTTGTGGCGTAGATAGACTCACCGTTGACGTCAAGCCACGCCCCCATTTGACGTAACCTCTCTTCGAAAATAGGTACAATGAGTCCATCGTGAGTGATCCCAATGTTAATCAGTATGTTCCCGCCACAGCTGCAACAGGAGGTAGAACATCAGGTAATACTGTTTCTTATCCATCTGTGGTGGACTAAACGTCACTAGCTGTATAGTTTAGAAAAGCTTTCATATCTTTAACCCAATATACCTCTGTCAAAACAAATGTAGCTTAATTTTACGTCTCTAATTATTGCTAAGTTTACAGTTCCGTACATCTGAGGAGAATACTGTATTCATTAGTTCGATGATTCCTCCCAAAACATAAAACAGCTTACCCTTCCTGCTTTATAATATAACTTCTTTTGAGAATAACTTGTAAACTGTAACTATTGAAAACTGGGATTTAATTGGTTGATATATTCGGAAATGTTTGTTATTATTCAGAATATAGCGTATTCGGAGCAATTCCATTTTTGGAATAACATTTTTAAAAAACTAGTCTGACCTGACAGTTTCTGCTAGAACAGCCAAGAGTTCCTCGATGGTGAGGTAGTCACTGAGTGGGGCATTCCTCCTAAAGCCCGCCCATTGCTTGTCGATAGTCATGGCATTTTCCCACTTTCTTTTTATCAGATGACCTAATAACAATTAGATCCACCGCTTAAGAGAGTTTAAAAGCATGTTTGATCATATATATATATATATATATATATATATATATATATATATATATATATATATATATGTGTGTGTGTGTGTGTGTGTGTGTGTGTGTGTGTGTGTGTGTGTGTCCTTTTCACAAAATAATGCTATGTTTCTGCATAATTTTCCAAAAAGTTTTAAATTCGACATGCAAATCAGGCAAAGTTTATCAGAAATACACTAGCGACATTTCTATATCGACAAATGTGGGTGAGTATTATTCCCTCCTTTCCTCGCATGATTCCAAGAAATCGATCGAAATTTTGCCAGAACTTTAAAGGAAAACCCCAAAGTAAAATAGGTTCTGATCAAATAAATAATATGCATCTAAAGCACTGTTATAAGACATAAAATCGATGCATATGAGAGAAAAAATCTGCTGAATTCTAGCATAAAACAAGGACTGCATCGGCATTCAATGAAAATTTAAGTTTTGAGCAGATGAAAAAAGATTCAGTATTGAACACGTTTCTGTCATCTATACCTGGATTCATCTTGTCATCGCAGGCGTAAACCCCGCCGTGGATACAGCGGCTGTTATTTCCCCATCTGTCGTTTGTAACGACCGTATCCTTCACAGGACTGGAAGAAGAAAAAAAGGATGACTTCTTGACCCCTGTTGCTACATGGAGGTTATCTGAATGAATAACCCAAAAGCTACGGACAAACAGAATGTTTCTGTTACCTCGCGTTTTTCACGGTCGATTATTGCCAACCAGTAACTATCTTAAATCAAGTCCGCACGATACACATTTTATTGGGCACGACACGGGTATCACAGACCCAAGGTGTTCCTTTAAGGGGGCGGTAGGAAAATAAACCAATAAGAATACGAACAATATCATTAGAACAAAAGGACATGCCTTACTGCCACTTTACACCAACTACCGTGCATGATGGTCAAACGTCGATCGAGATATAATTCGGGACGACATTTAGTGGCAATCCAGGCCCGTTGGTCACTAAGAGCATGTATAAATTTAAAGCCACTGAGAGTGGGACATGGATCTCCAGACCAATGTTCTATGATTCTATTCAAACGCTGTCATTAATGTATAGAAAGTGTGCATACTGTACGAGATAGGACTTTTGTCAAGAAAAACAACAGCAAAGATGTTGAGATGGAAAAGGAGGCGGAGATGGAAAGAAAACAGTAAGAACCATAGAAAATTTGATACAAAATTACTCTTAATAAATATTTGCAGGTGATTGTTTTCGGTAATGTTAAATATTATTATGGTGTGTGTGGAATCCAGTAGTTTTAAATCACCTGTCGTTATACAGCCAGGCTATGAACTCTGTGGAGTTCCAGTATGTGTCGTCTGCCTCCCAATCTCCGTCTGAGAAAATGTACTCCGGCTTGTACTTGTTGACAACCTCGTACATTTCCGGCATCACCTTGCTCTGGAAGAAATTTTAAAACATACAGATATGATACGATGGCGAAGACAAAGTTTATGAAGAAGGGTACATCATCTATATTTATCTCGATTTAATTCGAGTGCAGCGCATTTGCAGTGGAGGATCGGGGAAGGAAGTTGGGGGGGGGAGGGGGTTGCGCAGTCGGTGATATTACCCACGACTCTAAAAATAAGCGCGAAACAATCTGAACTTTTCACGGAATAAGTTTTCTTTACAGTTACGTGGTTAAAAATTATGCCCTGAAAACATAAAAAGAAGAAGATTCTGGATCCGCCACCACTGGCGTGGTTGTGTAGGTCGACAAAGCGCTTGTAGGACACACTTTTACAGACTATTTCATCGCAACAAGATCAGCGAATGCAGTATGGTTCATCCAACGATTCGTCTGTAAAATACAAGTAAACTACACAATATATGTGTATTCTTTATTTATATTGTTCAAATCGTTTTATTTTATCTGTCATTGAAAACGGGTTGTGCAGTAAAATAATATGCCACGTTGAACACGTTTTTATTGTTACGTTTTTTATTGTTACGTTGTTTATTGTTACGTGCCAAATTAACGATTTGTTTACACTAAACCTTACAATTTGAAAAATACAAGTTTTCAAATCGTCATCTCTCTCTCTCTCTCTCTCTCTCTCTCTCTCTCTCTCTCTCTCTCTCTCTATATATATATATATATATATATATATATATATATATATATATATTATCGTTTATTATCAGATGATTGATCTTTCCCCTTGATACTTTGACTAATTTAACGTAGACAGAAACCCGAACTGAAAATTTTCCAGATGGACATGATCTAGAGAAATGTTCAAATTAGGTGTTCATAACTGTATATAAATATATATGAATATTAATATTACCTTCGTATATATTAATTTCTACCAAGCAAGTGAATTTGGATTTCATGTCTTCTTTGTATCAAAACTATCTCTACTATATTATCTATCAAATAATGGCAAACTTTATCAGATTTATACCTCATCACAACCAAACGGGAACAAATGAGAGGTACAGACAAATAAAGCGAATAAAACAAAAATAGTTAGCATGGGAAATGGGGTCAAACCAAAATATGGCCAATAATGAAAAATTAGATATGCATAGCTAATTTTCATCACACAGTTTATAAACGTATCATGAAAATGAAAGCTCAGGATCGGTGTTGTTGCACAAGATACAATACAATTACCTCTACAAATTTTTGCGTGGTGTAGTTGTTCATTTTGTCCTCTAGATATAGCGGGTTGTACCACTCAAACAGAGAGTGATAGATTCCGAATCTGATGTTGGTCCTGGCCCGTATCGCTGCAGCAAGGTCGCCTAATATACAGGAAAAGAGAATTTTGTTTTGCATAGTCACACGTATTTTAAATTAAGCCATTTTGATTAAAAAAAAAAAATATTGATTTTAGGGTGGGACGACGGAACGTTACAAATCTGTATATTCCTACCCGCCCGAATCAACCATTCCCACCCCGAAGCTCTAGCCGGATGAGATGGATCGAAACTATCAATTATTGGTATGCGTCCAACAAACACATTCAACTTCATTATTCCAGGATTTTGAATACTCAAGTACAAATGGTTGTTGTTGTTGTTGTTGTTGTGGGGCTTAACGCCATTTTTCAGCACACGATAGGCTATACATGGCGGCCAGTATTAATGGTGGAGGAAGAAACCGGGAAATCCGCGGAAAGAACCACCGACCCACGAGAACCTACTGGCAAGGTTTTCTCACTTATCCACATTCGCCGAATCTTAGACTCGAACCCACGCAGACAGAGGTGAGATGGCAGTGATCCGTAACGAAGAGCGCTTTAGACCACTCGGCCACTCGGGGCCCCCAAGTACAAATGGAGTAGGTAAGTTGTGCAATGTTATATATTGCAGTTTAACGCACGCACACATGGAAGGTGTGTTATCACATGGAGGCGAGCACAAAGAAAATTTCAGATTCGAAATATGTTGGTCTTTACATATTGAAAAAAAATGGGTCTATCAGCAATACAAAATTAGAACAGAAGAGAATTTAGGCAAAGTAGTGATATACCCCTTATACCTTAGGTGCAAATCAAAACACCCCACCCCAAAATATCGTCCTATAACATTAAAACTTTTTGTATGCCAACATTATTTTCCTGGTGTGGCCAGTCTGCCTATGCACATATCTTTTCCATCTAATTTACTGTGAATTATTATATTTTACTTTGGGTGAATTTAATGTAGCGTCAAAACAACTAAAACCGAAAGTGTCATCAACACGGAGTACAAAAGAGAAGATACATATATCTATTATGATAATGATTTTTGTCATAATCTTCTTCTCATTTCTTGCCATGAGAAGGAATTACTCATGACTTAAGAACTGTCTCGGTCCATGGTTAGAGAGAGAGAGAGAGAAGAAAAAGTTCGGGCTCTCTTAAGAAGGTGTCACGCATAATGGTGTAGATACGACTACATTCCTTGGGGAAAGCTCGGCAATGCGAGGGTACGGGATCTGTAACAAAATAGGTGAAACCTCTCTAGCTTTGGGACTAACAGTTTTATTGATATAACTGATATAGATAGATATATAAAGTCACATTCCGGAGATACAACTTATAAACCTTTATATTGAAAAATACATAAGATATATACTGAGTACTTTACCTTGATCTTACCAACTTCATACGTTTTGTGATTCCTGTATTTTAGAATATAATACAAATAATTAGATATTGTTTGAATTCAAAGATCATAAAATTCAATAGTTGCGATTAATGCAACAATCATTTTAAAGAAATATATTTTACTCAATTTTAAGATAAAATACTAATTTGAAATAGATTACTAAACATTATTCTTTATTACTTAAAGAATATTTTATTCCCAAATTAAATCTAGCATGAAGTTGGTAGCGAATTAGTCTTTTCACCATAATAAAAATACAAATGAATATAAATTCTTAAAAACAATTAAATATTCCATTACATTATAATATTAAAATAAAAAGAGAACTAACTATGAAAGTTACCACAGAAATCTTTAACTTTTAAAGGTACTTATTCATTAAGAATTTTACGAACACAAACGATTCTTACCTGTAAAAAGATAGGTGAGACCTCTCTAGCTTTGGGACTAACAACTGAAGATACAAGCGGCGCGGAGCATTATTTATACTGGTTCAAGATACCGTTGGCCATATTTGGTAAAGATGTTGGTACTAAGAGTATCATGCAAGCAGCGCGTGTATTCGTCCCAAGCAGAAAGAGGCTCAATCTACCTGATAGAATCGAATATGTTCTTTACATTATAATCCGCCTAATCAGCATTATATTCGTGTCAGGAAAACGATTAAACCTTAGGTTACTAAGTCAGACAGAACGCTAGGAATTTTTGCCACTGAGTGTTGTTTCTGCTGAGTTAGCATACGCATGTATAATACAGGAGAGAATATTTGTACTTATTGTAAAGAAAGTAATCTTTATCAAAATAGAATATAGTTCTAGTAAATAAAGTTAATTTCGATATTTTTGTGGAAATTATTTCCAATATAATTTAATGAAAAATTCATCCCATGAAAAATTAGTTTTAATACAATTTAGAGAGAATTTGAATGTTATTACTTTTACTAAAAAATTCTATCCTAATATATCAAACAGTTTCAGATGTATTAAGTATGACTGGTAGCTGTAATTTGTCAGTATTTAAATTCTTGGCGACCTTTATTTTGCAAATATTGTATAAATGTTTAACAAATCAAACAGTTGCTGGTTCTAACGACTACTCTTGGAATTTTAATGGATATATTATCATACTTGCATTTAAAATGAACAAGTGGGTACTGTATGTCATCACGATTACGAACTATGCACCTCTCCAGTCCTTGATTTGAACCACGCATACGAATTAGCTGTTCTCCATCTAAAGTGGAGTTTCCCATGTGTTATTTTTATTATTATTCCAAGTTTTCCGTGCGGAAACATCAAAACCGTAGAGAGTACATTCAAACCTTTTTCATCGATGTAAAATAAGTTTTTTTTTTTTTTTTTCTCGCACACTATTTGATTATTTACCAAGAAGATCTCGTTTTGGTCCAACATCCATTGAATTCCAGTTGAATGAGTATTTGGACGGCCAATTGCAGAAGCCCTCATGGTGTTTTGCTACAAAAGCTGTATATCTAAAAGGTAATGAAACAAACATTATAAACATACACAAAAATACACAAGGTACGGTAATCTGTTTATTTACATAAAAAATGTGAAAGCACTGAATCTGCCGTCATGATTTGTGCTGACTGGTAAAATGTGGAAATGCGTACTTTTATCTTTAACTGTGTCAAATCAATGAGAGTACGAACATTGAAGAGTAAATAAATTTATTTAGAGTTGACAGACTTTACTCTTCGACCAATGTTGTCTTTTTGTTTCCTAACAGAAGGATTCCTTTTGTTGGGGGAAAATTCCTCAACAGCGCAATTATTTTGTTGCAATTAAGCCACTTGAAGTTAAAACGTAAGATTGTAGTGGTAAAAGAGACTCTCGAAATTAGTGAGAAGATATCATTGATATAGGTTTTAAAGTGTTGTGACACTGTAGTTTGCAGTCTCATACAACACCACTGCAAAACGTCTTTGCAAAGACCACAGTAAAAACAGCATGCACTTTACACGAAGACTGAAGCTATCAGGCAGTTTATCGACACGAGTCTGATGCTCTGCTATTTTAGAAAGATAACGAACTGGGTTCTCTGTTATTATGACTCATTAGCTAATATACTGAATTAGTTGATTCAAAGCAGGTTAAAATTTAATTAATTCCTCCAAACGGGTGAAGTGGGAACTTGTAAGGTAACTTTACCACACCCCATCCATCAACCACTGACATAAGTTAGGGTCAATATAAACGTATTTACGCGTTTATAATACAAATAGGATAGACCTGTCCTCGTAGTTGTAAACCTTTCTTACCACAAACGTTATACTCGTGCTCAGTTTGCATAAAATGTAAATCTCATACAGATTCCCTTGCAAGGAAAACGGAAGCAAAAACGTGGGAGTTATCATATTATCTGTATTTATCTGTATATGTTAAATTCCGTGTATAAAGAGACACTAAGTATGCTTATAATTTTTGTGACTGAAGTCGGAATTCAATTTTTGTGCTCACTTTTCAGACTTCAAGGTCTGGTCCTACAGTTACAAAATTGAGCACAAAACCCCAGCACTTCTAAAATTATAAAAACCATACTAATAATCTCCCAAAAATGAATTAAGTATGTAAGTCACTTGGAGATATACGCTATAAAATAATATTAAAAATTACGTGCTCCAAATTCTTTCTGAGCACAATCCTAGAGTATCAAAAGTTTTAATAATGGAGCACGCGTTCTATTTTTGTGCACTTAAAGTTTCGCTTCAACGGGGCCAGGCCTGGAGATAGGATACATTTTGAAACTCATTTTGAGCTTGAGATTTTGTGTTAACCAATCGAAACATCGGATCTAATTCGTCGCCATTGAGTACTATATTCTGAACTACCTTTGGTCACGTAGAACAAAATGGCGGAGGAAGGAGACAAAGTCAAACTGGGAATTTTGTCAATCTTTGCTGTTGTAATATGTGTGGTACGTTCCGTCTGATGTTGTTGTTGTTGTTGTTGTTATAGGGTTTAACGCCATTTTTCAGCACAAGATAGGCTATACATGGCGGCCAGTATTAATGGTGGAGGAAGAACCCTGGAAAATCCCGGGAAGAACCACCGACCCACGAGAAGCTACTGGCAGGCTTTCTCACGTACCCACGTTAAGCCGAGCCTGGACTCGAACTCACGCAGACAGAGGTGAGATGGCAGTGATCCGTAACGGTCAGCGCTTTAGACCACTCGGCCACTCGGGGCCCCCGTTCCGTCTGAGGCGAATCACCAAACACATCGAACTGATGCGTATTCCTACAACTATCTTCGAGGTTATGTCAAGACCTGACGGAAATGGCCGAGCGATATTCTCTGTGCGTTCGGTCTTCGCACCGAGCTTCGGTACATCAAGGCCTACTTTCTTTTCTCCACAATGTAGAAAGGACGCAAAACATGTCTTATTCAAACATATTATGCAACCAGCATATTCAAGTCGGAGCTGTTAGCAGTTGACTTTATATTTTACACGAGGAGATACGGTAAACAGTGAAGGACATAAACATAAATGGCTTTAAGTACGCGTGGAAAAAAATGAATTGAGATCGTTATCTGGAGATATTTTGCTACTATTTCTATTCATATACTTAAGGCCGACCATTTAATTTTCGGGAAACTGGGGGTGGGGGTTGGAGCGAAGAATTTCTTTCATATCAGGATACGTTTTGTTTTTACATGAATTAATTTTTTAAACTATTTTTTTCAAGCTACTTGGGGACCAGAGATTTGTGATATATATATATATATATATATATATATATATATATATATATATATATATATATATATATATATAGTGAACCTTTTTTCCTCACCCCACCAAAATTAAATAGTTACATAGTCGGTCCCTTACCCAACTCCTGCTGCTTTGAATAAATCTGCCCACTGGTTCGGGTCGAAGAATTCGGCTGTCAGCTGTGGTGCAAAATCGGCATAGGTGAAGTCTGGTTTGTAGTTCTTGTTCATGAATTGCACGCACTCTTTGTATTTAGACGTTTGCCATTCGTACCAGAACCACTCGCCATAATAAGTACTGGGAACAGAAAACACTCCCCAGTGTATGTACATCCCGATTTTCACATCATCATACCAGGATGGTATTGGTCGAGTGTCTAGGGAATTCCAGTTTGGGAGATATCTTATGGACGACACTGCTGTCCATAGCATACAAGCACCAACAATTTGAACAGCAGTATGCATTTTCAGCGCCATGATTACGTCTTAACCCACTCTACAGCGTACATGATGGCTATTCGTGCATGAAATTCAGTTAGGGTATATTGCAATACGGTGTACCAAACGGGTCAAAGAACCAATACCGTTGCAGTGGTGTTGAATTATCGTTGCAACGCTAAGCGTTGTCGATGCAGCCGTAAATATTGCCGTTCCAACTATAGGTAACAGCGACAACGGTATATCCAACGGTTACCGTTGCAGTAGTATTGATTAATGTGGCAAGTACATTCATATGCCTTTGCAACTATATTCAAATACTGTATGTGTTGTTGTGACCATATATGTTATCGTACCAACGGCATATATGATAGTTTCAACTTAAATGCCACTGTTGTAACGGTATATTTTACCGTTGCAACGGTAATGCTACAGTTTGAACGATAATTTTTAACCTAAGAAAGAAAAAAAAAAAAAAAATTGTAAAAACAAAAATACCATCGCACCGGTATTGGAATATCATTCCATAGCAAGATGATAATCGTTGCAACAGTATATTCATGCCGTTGCAACAAATATAAATACCATTGCAATGAAAACAGTATTAAAAAAGAACTAAGAAAAAGTTAAAATATGACGGTAATTTTCGTTGTCGCAATGATAAAAGTTTACGCTGCAACAGACAGCATCAATTACCGTTGCATCAACAAGATTTGGCGTTGCAGCGATAATACGATGTACATTGAGCTATATTTGGATAGCGTTGGAATGACGTCCGTAGGTTTGACCCCTTTGGTACACCATATTGTAAAATCGACCGGCGTGTCTAGTAACAGCGTTAACAGGCTTGCCAAGACCTGAAGTGTGTTTGTATTATTCACGGAGAGCCAAGCTGTATTAAAATCTTTAAAAATGCATTGTTGAAAACACCAGTGAACATGTATTCATAAAATCCAATATCTGAGATCCGCTGATCAATTTATACCAGTTACTGTGGTAAACAGACCATGACAATATCCTCGATTCAGGCTCAAGGGTAGGCCACGAGACGCGCGGAAATCGCTAATGCACATTCGAGGACATAAAAATGTAATATGTACATAGACCTGCTGGGCGAGTTTATTTTTCATTGTGTTTATATGTGGGACCGCATTATCGTATAACTGGTATTTTTGAAGTATCAAAATCATATAGAAGCCACCCTCCAATTCTGTATTTTAATAATGGCGATTTCATTTTTTGATTGTTTCTAAAAGACGCAATGTTTTGCGGCTTTAAGTTTTGCAGAGCCATTCACATCTAAAAGGAATAAAAAAGAAAAAAAAAATTAAACAAATAATATATTGAAAATATATTTAAAAAAAACAAAAAAAACAACAGGCGTCAGACATTGAAGAGGATACGATCGTACTGGAAATAATGTATCATGGGCATTAAGTTTGTGTGTCCCATAAACAAAGAAGAGGGTATGGTTGACGCACAAATGAACAGAATGAAAGCAATCCCTAACCCTCTCACCATCAATCCTTCGTCGAATGTAGTTAAGTCCAGCGTGTAAAATAACGATACTTAACAAACCTGAAGATGTAATTTGGGATTGTAAATTGACACCCCCATATATCGGCAAAACAATGAGAGGTCAAAGAGGACGTAGATGAGTCCATCTTGTGTGTTTGGGTATAGACCTATGTGGTGTTTGTCCCGAAACTGTTGCCTTAAATGCATGTTCACGTATCAAACTAATGAACATTTGTTATCCAGTTTATGTAAACCTTTTGCTCAGTCGGAACACCCTATGCCTTTTCAGTTAAAAATAACGATATTTTTCTCCCTTGACAGAAAAGACCGAAGTCATTCCGATTGCGAATTTACTCTCATTTGGATACACTGATAGCCATGGCACAAGCCTGAAAACATGAATACAAATTGGTTCTTTAGGATACAAGTGAAATATGGAAGGAAACAGTTTTTACCGTGTTTCACATTCATGAAATCAATTCATATGAAAGATTTTACTCTTCTTTGACGCTTAGTTTTCTTCAAAGGTTATTTCTCGACTTCACGGAAATGACTGAGCGATGCTCCAGTTAATAAATTTGATGTGTTTGGTGATTCACTTCTGGCGCAGGACACCTTACATGTTTTTTTTAGAAAAGCCGACAGTGTTTCGATTGTGATTTTGTCGCCTTCCGCCCATATTGTGTCACATAAAAAGTTGTAGCAAATATATTTCTCAGTTGCGGCGAAATGCATCTGAGGTTTCTGTCTTAACTTGATGGTAAGGGCACACAATATTCCTTTTATTTTTGTTTATAGTGTGAGAGCCAGGTAAACCATACAACATAAGTTTGTCTTGCTAGGAAAAGTCCAATACTGTCGGGCACACCATTTTTTTCCGTCGTACGCGCCGGTTACATCCTGTTTCTATTATGATAAACCTTTCTTTATGAAGATGAGAGAAAGAAAATACAAGAAGGAAGCACTATTTTACTTCAAAAAATGAAACCAGCCATAAAGTACCCCTATCTGAGAAAAAATCCAATAAAAGAGGACGCAGCATCTAATGAAATTGCAGAAAATCCACTCATAAACAATATAGACTCTAACTACGATGTCGACTTGATCTTATACCTTGTAATGGAGTAAATAGACTTATTGTTAAAGACAAAATGATGGCTAAGTTAAAATCTACTTTCTAAGTAGAGTTATTTTTCAGGAAGTTTGGCTAATGATAAAGTTATTAAGCCTATATTAGGTCATTTATAGTGGTATGCTTACGCTAACCGTACTTTGTCCGCCATGACAGATAACACGAGATTCTTGCGGTAATTCGCTTTCCAACTAAAGCTTGCTATGCCATATTTGAATATTCTGTGATAAATTATTCAATGCATACCATATTTACTACGATCTGTGTACGTTTCCAAATAAGAATGCAATGTCCTTATATAAAAACAGGCTAAAAACGGAAGTAGTTATCAGCTGAACTGAAATGGCGGACGATCCAAAAAACGAAAAATATCGGATGAAGAAGGTAAACGATAGTTTACACGTATTTGAACAATGATATGCAGAGATTCTGGTATTAAATAAGAGGACTATTTAATTTATTTCAGTATACATAAGAAACACGTTCAAATTTTGTTTTTAATAATAGGCTGAAAAAGTCCATCATCAGCTCCACCACAAGTACAATATTTGACCGTCCTAATTAAATCTGGTTTGTCAACTGTCTTGGTACAAGCACTTGCTTTCGCGAAAAGTATTTGTACATAAAAGTTATGGCATAATACACATGCTATGAAACTTTAATCCGTCAACTGATATTTTATCCCGAAAGTCATTGTCCAGAAATACTCTTTGAACATGGCAACCTTGGGGACACTACAAAATTAAAAAGAAAACTCAAAATAATCACATTAATCACATTATGATCTGTTTGTCAGGAATAACTGCATTTCTGTTTGATAGCAATATGCATGACTGCGGTTCAACTTCACTATTCCGTCTTCCGACATTAGCCAGGGAACTTCCAGCTTTAATTTTTCTTTCGTGCTATAGGGTCACGTAATTTCAAGTATAATCTGTGTGTCATTTCGATGAAGTAAAAAACCTTATCGACAATTAAATCAGAATTTTTTTCTTAAAATATACGTGGTGTTGACAAACGTGTAATAGTGAAGCAAAATGGCGGCGCAAGGTGCGCGAGCGTTGCATTGTGGGTATTTATGTACAGACTCGAGACGTCTGTGAGAACAACGAATTTAAAATTAATATCACACCTCTTATGAAAAAGACAGGAACTAATGAAGTCAATATTTTGCAATGTCTAGCTTTAATATTTCTAAAACAATTTGAATAACTATAACAGAGAAACTCTCGTACAAATGTGTTCAAACAGATGTAACTTCAAAATTTACGGAATTATTGGGAACAACATCACATCTTCTGCTTGAAAACATAGCCCATGCAAATATGGCGGACAGTGTTGCTAAAGAAACTCCCGTCTGATTCTAAACGCCAACAAGTTGATAGTGTTTGGCCCCCTCCCCCCCCCCCCCGTTGACTATCAGGTTAGAACTTATAAACCAATGAATGAAAGGGCTAAGTTTGTGCATATATTATATCCTTGGAGCCTTTTGTTTTTAAATTGGGGTGGGTTTTGGGTTATAAACAAACGGGATGGTGTGTAAATACTATAATATAGTTTAACCAAAGTCTAATCAGTCCTGATTATTGAATGCTTTGCACCTTAACTGTCACAAGGAAAATTCCAGAAGAATTTTTTTTTTTTTTTTTATGCCTATGGACTTTTACAATTGTGGCCAGGTATTAAACTGGGTCAGACAAGAGCACGTCGTGTCTAAACGTAACAATATAGGGCAAAACAATTTTTGTTCTACATGTGTAGCTTTCATTATAACATCACAGCGCGCGACATTCAATCTGGTGTATACTGGATCACACCTATAAGCTGACCTCGTCCGAAAATGTCATGTTTTGCTGTATTTTTGTCGGGGCGTGTAAATAATGACCTTCCAAAGGAGTGTGGATGTATGCGTATCCAAATTAAGTGTAAAACCGCCATTTAAAGGTATATATATATATATATATATATATAACAAAATTATTAAAAAAAGACACCGGTTGCTGAAATAGTCGGCACCTAACGCACACATGGCCTGTATGAATTTACTTAAGTCATGTTGGCGTTTAGAGCGTCACAGTGCTCTACCGATACAAATAGTGAAGTGGGGCGATATAGGGACAATAGGAAAATACATTACAGACACACACACACACCCCGGGCCTGTATAGGGACAAGATTTATAGGGACAATAGGAAAATACATTACAAGACCCCACTGGGCCGATATAGGGACAAGATTAATATTGGGCCTGTATAGGGACAATAAAAATGGAGTAGGTGGGGTGACGTCATGGTACTAACAACAATGTTGCAAGTGGCTGACCTGAATGCGCGCGGCTACCCTAGGTAGGGACAAACACAATAGAGACAGAGACAAAGAAACATGGTTAGAGACATAGACATATACAATACAACCACAGATTGATGAACATCAATCTATCATACCTAAAATGTACAACCGACTAAAAACATTTTTGGCAAGAAAGAGTAAATCTTTTCAAGGCAATGAAGTGGCCCTGAAAAGGGCTTTTGGTTTTTATGTTAACACCATTTCGTTAACATAGAGGGCATCGCATAGGTCTTCTTCTCTTCCTTAACCTCTGGTCCATAGATGAGGACTCGCTTCACGCAGCATTGTCTCTCCACATAGATCCTTCGTTTCCAAACCGTCGTCTCGGTGATCCGGATGATTGTCCATGATGATTTAACATACATGGGTAAGTCCGTACGGATCAGCATCGACGAGACGAGAGTAGAGGATTCAACGTTTGTCCACATCTTGTGACGAGAACAGGTAAAGGGAATGAAGTGAACCGCGTTTATTTATAGTGGAAGAGCGGATCGAAACGGATTGAGATTGTTCACCAATCCCAACACTCGTTACAATCCGAAGAGAGCAACCTGTGACGTCACATTCCCTATATAGGTGCGCTAGCGTTTGTGCGCAGTGAATCGATGTGACATTGTTTTTTTTTAAACATGACGGAAATTAAGAAGACAATGAATTGGGGTGCACCGGCCGTGGAGACGATAAGCGATGGTATAGCAGCGGTTACCAAAGTTAACACAGACCTACTTCCAGAAGAGGTCAATTTTAATTGGGATTTAGTGGATTTTCTCTCTTCTTCGCAAGAAGTTTTTCCGGTACCAGCACCTTCGCCACCTTCTCCTTCTTTACCACACGTCGAGGATTTTAAACAAAGACAGAAAGACGAATTGGAGAATTTTTTTACAACAGCACAAAGAAGCAGAACAAGCTTTTCTTCTTGAACAGCAACAGCAAGAAGAAGAAGAAGCAAGAAGGAAACGACAGGAAGAAGAAGCAGCAGCAGAGAAGAAATAAGGTGTAGGAGAGAAGGAGAACAGTGAAAGTCAAACGGTAACGGTACTCTTGGACATTTTGGCAGAGTTAAGGAGTCTGAAACAAATGTATGAGGCTTCTTTATTACGACCCAAGAGAAAAAGACCTTCCCGAGCCAAACAGCCCAACCCTGTTACTACGCCTGATATACCAGTCCTAGTGATTCTACCCAATCATCGACAGGAGCATGTCCAGAAGTAGGCCTTGGCCGTGGCAAAGGATTGAGGCAGTTAAACCTGATTGCTTCTCGTTCCTGAGTTGTTTTTTAAAAACAAACACACAACGGTCCTTTTCAGGGCCACCCACTTCTTTCGAAAAGAGATAGTATTCATTTTGCCTAAATCAATTAAAACCTAAAATCCTTTTTTTACCCTATGATGTACGCGTGTGAGTGCGTGAGTGTTGGCCCTTATTCTAAAAAATCAAAACCAGGAGACACATACGTTTATTCTGTCTGGTCTATTCTGGTACAAATTTTACAATCTAATGTCACAACACAACACAACACTTTAAAAAAGTTCATAGACTTCTTCTGTGTCTTTTTTCTTTCACTCTCTCTGTTTTCTGAATTTCTTCACTTTCACAGGTTTTTGTCTTCTTCCTCACTTTTTTCTCGTCTTCTTTTCTTCTCTTTCTGAACGTGTTGGGGTTCTTCTTTTGCCGAGGTCACCTCTTCTTCTTCTGCTTCCTGCTTCCTGCTTCTGTTGTTTCTTAGGGTAGTCTGAAGACCAATGTTCTCTCTCTTGACAATGATAACAAGTATCTTGACTTTTGTCTCTTTTGGCACCTGTCTTGCTTTTTTGACGGTCTGGACATTCTGTAGCCCAATGCCCTTCCTTCTGACAGATATAGCAAGTATCTTGACTTTTATCTCGAAAGGAGGGGGAGTTGTCAGTCGGCTTGTCTGAAGAAAACTATCGTATCACACCTCGCAAAGCTCTGATCAGAAGTTTGATCTGTGTTGGCTCTTCCATCGTGCTGGTCAGCTTGAGAGTGAAATGAATACTGGGAGGGGAGGCACTAGCTCTTTATATATACACTGTCCTACATGAATATAAAGGTGTCCATGGCGTTTCAAATGTAGTCATTTGACTTTTTGCAGTCAAGATGAAACGATCGCATCATTTCGTGAAGAAAGGAGAAGAAAGTAAGAGGCAGAAGCGTGACTTATCGCCTCGCACAGTAGCTGAAGTTTTGGCTCAAATTCATGCCAGCGAATTTGAAGATTACATGAGTGAACCAGAATCCAGACCCAGAGAATCTACACCAAGCCAAAGTCCGCCATCACCACTAAACCCTGAAAAGTACAACCACATTCGAGAGACGGACAAACGCTCCTCAAGAAAATTTCGAACCACGGCCTACACGTACACGGTGAAATTTAAAGTCCCACGTACCGTTGGAGAAAGCAAAGGGTTCATCACAGATGTGTGGGATTCTTTGTTCACCACACTGAAACAGCAATGTGAAGCCAAAGAAGACGATCGCTTGAGACTTTCCATTCATCACGACAGTTTGAAATCCCCCGTTTGGATCGATTTTAGCAGCCCATCAGAATTGGCACCTTCCAAAGTCATCGACAAGATTCAACACGTACAGCAATCCAACGACAAGTTTCACATCACCGACGGAAAAGCGACACTGTTCATGACCCACGTTTCTCTTCCCCAAGGGACCGGACAGCTCAAAAAGGTATTATTCGTGAACGACCTTCGCAGCGTCGAGCGCAGCTCGTTCAAATTAACAATCCTCAAGACAAGATGTGTTTAGCCCGTGCCATCGTGGTGGGACGAACGTATGCCGACAAGAACAACACGGCAGAATGGAAAAGAGCTTGGCAAACAATTAAAAAATCGGGTCGAGCAAACAAGGAAGAGAAGGAGAACTCCTGTTACAGCAAGCGGAGATATCCAAAGACACACCCTGTGGCATTCCTGAAAAGCAAAAATTGCAAGACGTCTTAGCTCCACGCTACACCTTGAAAGCACACCCTCAAGAAGTGCGCGGACCTCTGTTGTTTCGAAGTAAAAATTTCAAAGACGGAAAATACATTCACGTCTATCATCACGATGAACATTTCGATGCCATTACCAGTACCACTGGATTCCAGGGATACAGTTATTACTGTGAGAAATGTGACTATGGCTATAACAATCGAGAGCAACACAAGCATTGTGGATCGATATGCTCAGGATGTTTGGCCCCTAAACCCTGTCTGGACGAAAGACACGAACGAGTGCATTGCCCAGCTTGTCAGCGCACTTTTGTCAGTCCGACCTGTTACCAACAACATCTGAAAACGCAAGGTTCACAGCAGAAAAGTGCTTGTCAGCTCCTGAGATTGTGCCCTACTTGTGGACAAGAAATACGTACCAATAATACTAAGGCGCACGTACGTTCAGGAAAGAAGCGATGTCACATTTGTCACCAAATCGTGGACATGGAACACCAATGCTACATTAAAAAATACCATTCCAAACATGAAGAGGAAGATGAACAGAAAAAAAGGAATTTCATCTTTTTCGATTTCGAATGCATGCAAGAGACTGGCATTCACATTCCTAATTTCTGCGTGGCTCATCGAGCGTGCGAGAAGTGCATCCAAGAGGCTGTCTTTAGTCATTGTCCTCACTGCTTCAAGATTTCTGGAGGACGTGAAAAAATCTTTCGGGGACCGAACACGCTGGCCGATTTCGTCCAGTGGATCTTAGACCCTATCGACGAGACGTGGCGCCAAAAGGACATCGAACGTTACGGAGATTGTCATCGCTATGCCACGGTGATGGCTCACAATTTCTCGGGATACGATGGGCAGTTTCTTTTGAGATACTATACGGAAAAAAGTACCGAACGTCCTAAAGTGACTTTGAACGGTGCCAAAATCATTTCCATGCAAGTGGGCCAAGTGCAGTTTAAAGATTCAATGAATTACTTGGCCATGCCTTTGAGTCGAATGCCTAAAACGTTTGGAATGACAGAAGTGGTCAAAGGAAATTTTCCACACTTTTTCAATACCGAAGCCAACCAACACACCGTTCTACGTCATTTGCCTGAAGCTCACTACCATGACCCTGACAACATGCGCACCGAACAACGAGAAGCTTTCTACGCTTGGTACCATATTCACGCCTCGGACACCTTTGACTTTCAGGAAGAAATTTTAAAGTATTGTCGTTCCGACGTGGACATTTTACGGCGTTGCTGTGGAAAATTTCGAGAACTGTTCATGGAGCTCGGAGGTATCGATCCTTTGAAAGAGGCCTGCACCATTGCCAAAGCGTGTTCCTTAGTGTACCGCCAACGATTCATGCCCGAAAACACCCTGGCTATCATAAGCCCTCAAAGGAACAATTTTGTCAAAAGTCAATACTCGGTCAAGGCTCGACTCTGGCTACGCTATTTGTGCGACAAGGAAGACAAATGGATCCAACACGCCCGCAACAGAGGAGGCGAAAAGAGCATCGGAAGGTATTCGGTGGATGGCTGGGACTTAGAAAACCCCAAGATCGTGTACGAGTTTAACGAGTGATTATTTCACGGATGTCCCATCTATTACCCTCAACGTGGCACTAAAATTCAGTTTTTGCAACGGATCATGGAAGACTTGTACCAGGCCACTTGTCAGCGTCGATTGAAGTTAGAACGGCAAAGATACCAAGTGGTGGAAATGTGGGAACACGAGTACGATTACCGTTTGAAAACCAATCCCGAGTTTAAACGCGTCGTGGAAAGTTATAAACTGGTGGACCCACTGAACCCGAGGGACACCTTGTACGGAGGACGGACGAATGCCACCTGTTTGCTGTACCAAACCGACGAGGAGAAAGGAGAAGAAATCAAATACTTGGACGTGTGCTTGCTGTATCCATATATGTGCAAATATTGTTACTTTTCCGCAGGACACCCTCAATTGCTGACGGAACACATCGACCTGGACAACATTCGACAATACGAATGATTGATCATGTGCAAAGTCGTGCCTCCCACGGACTTGTACCATCCCGTTTTACCTCACTATTGCCAAGGAAAACTGATGTTTTCCTTGTGCCATACTTGTGCCGAAACGTGCAAACAAGACCAACCTTGTCAGCACACCCAGGAAGAACGCGCCTTGACAGGAATGTGGGTCAGCGTGGAATTGTTTAAAGCTCTGGACTTGGGATACCAACTGTTAGAAGTGTACGAAATTTACCACTTTCCCAAGACAGAAAAATACCACAAGGGAGACGAGACTCAGAAAGGCATTTTCGTAGACTACGTGGACGCCTGTTTAAAACTGAAACAAGAAGGCAGCGGCTATCCTTCCTGGTGCCAGACTCCCGAAGACCAAAATAAATTCAAAGAGAAATACTGGGAGCAGGAAGGCATCACTTTAGATCACGTGGAGAAAAACGAAGGAAGGCGATCGTTTGCCAAAGTGATGTTAAATTGCTTGTGGGGCAAAATGGCACAACGACCGTGTTTAACTAAGACGGAGTATCTGACAGAACCTTCCCGCTTCCAGATGATTCACGACAAAACCAAATACATGAAACAGTGGACGTCATTCGTGAGGACTTGATTTTAGTCAATTACGAAGAAGAACTGGGCTTTGTAGAAGCCGACGAATTTGGAAATGTCATCATTGGAGCCTACGTGACAGCCCATGCTGGCTTAAAATTGTACGAAGCGTTACACCAACTAGGAGATCGTGTCCTGTATTTTGACATGGACAGTTGCATCTACATCGATCGACTGGGTCACTGTCACCTTGTCATCGAAGGAGACCCTTTAGGAGCCTGGACGGACGAGCACCCCAACGACAAGATTCTAAGTTTTGCTAGTGGCGGTCCCAAAAATTACGGCTACGAATACCGGGACAAACAGTGAGAAGTGCACACGGAGTGTAAAGTGAAAGGATTGACTCTCAATTATCGCACCGGTCGAGTGGTGAACTTTGGCGTATTGAAAGAAGCGTTGCAGTCTGGACAGGATGGAAACTTTAAAGTGACCACCTACCAACCTCACAAGATTTTACGTTTACCCACACATCAAATCGTTAGTCGGCCTTTGGAAAAAGTGTACCAAATCGTGTACCAGAAGCGACTTGGGCTTCCCACTGATATTGGTAAGCATATAAAAAGGGACAACATCCAAGAACCATAGTTTATTGTGACTACCAAGACCAAGCGAGAAAGATGAATGCTAACAAACAGATCACACCATTCAAGTTCGGTGATTCTCAAGTGGAGTGCGATGCTGTACCTTGCGATTCAGTATCACATCATGGGAACTTTGCTATGACTTCCACTACACCTTCCAAGGAAAGTGATGCTGTGCCTGTCAAACCTGACGGATGCGAAAGCGATGCCACTCGTTATCGTGGACACTTTACTGGTTTTCATGGTGGATGTCATCATGAAACCATGCGGCTACCACCCTACGGATGTCATCCAAGACTGAGCAAACTCCTGCGGATTTCACCGTACCCTCACCGAAATGAACCTATGAGAGACGAATATTTGTTCCCTGTGCTATTGCCTGAATACTGCGACTTTGAAACTCGATTCCAAATCTTCCGAGGAAAATGGTCTAAATATCTTGGAGGACCTACCCCCGAAGAATTAGCCAGAGCCGGATTTATCTACTTGGGCGAAGGGGATAAAGTCAAGTGCTTCTGTTGCGGTGTATCACTTCACGAGTGGAAGCAGAAAGATTCTGCTTACCTAGGACATGCTCGATGGTCTCCGGATTGTCACTACCTACCTTTAGTGGGACGTCGTCATTGAAGTGGCATACCATGTCGTTTAAGAAACCAGCTTGGCTAGGAGTCAAACGTTTAATAACACCTAGACAAGTATTTAGACCCCATTTAAAAAATAATATTCAAAGATTACCAAACGAACTGCAAGAGAAAATCTTCAAGGAAATTTGGCGGTGGCTTGTCAGAGCAAAATTTCAATTGGTGACTGAGGAACGTTTATGTCGAGAAATTCACAAGAGGAAATTCACACAAGTCAACAAACAAGTCAGATTTCTCTGGATCAAGTGTGCGTTCTTCCGAAAATTCCGCTTTAGACCATTTACATTAGAAGATTTTAATGGCATTCTTGACCGTTTCCTGGAATGGCAGTGGCATGAAATTACTCACTACGTCCATTACATTCGCTCTAGGAGAAGTGTTTGACTGACATAGTCAGGGATACTTTACAAGAGAACATTCGTGGTCTGCCTGTGGAGTAGAGAGCCCATTTACCGCGAGTTGGTAAAAATACAAGTGAAACGCAAAGAACAATTGCATCCGTTACGTCACCAATGTTTAAACCACTGGTACCTAAATGCTATAAGAGGATTGATTATGATGGAAGCGTTCCAATGGTCAACATTGTACAACTACCCCTGTGCGAGAAGGATTGATTTGTTACTAACTCGTTTTACTACAAGGTAGACATACTGGAACGAATTCCAGCAGAAGAGTTAGAGGGTTACCAAAATCTTTTACACAATGTAAACTTAGTTCAAGAGGACACTTCCGAAGGTTGTGTGATGTGCAAGTTAGTGACTAAACAATTTAGATTCGTCACTGGAGTACGATCATCTCTGTGCATCCGACAAGAAGAGGCATAAAAACGGACTACCATGCCACGACCTTTATCATTCGTGATACAACAGATTCCATGGAAGGAAATCAATGACAGCATTCAGACAGTGGAGGATTACCATCGCAGTTTACGAGAACTGTGTCTATTGAATTGGGGTCGACGTGTGGTGTGTCTTAGTGACTTGCATTCTGAGATTTCGTTTCCCGTCCGATTCCTTGTGGACTCTTCTACGAACAGTACATACCAACCAAAACATGAAAGTGGTCCCTTTAAATGTACGCGAGAGACTCATTCTGTTAAAAGCTTTGCGCTTTCATCTCGATACTTCTCGATCTCCTCAGGAAAGAAAGATTCGTCAACTTATAGGCACTGAAGATGTGTACGGCGATGTGTGTGTAGCTTGTGACTTACACCCTCACTGGAAAGATGTACGTGACTAGAAAAGTTTGGGCTTCGAGGCTTGGACAAAAGAAGTGGCACACTATGCCCAAGATTTGTCATCCTAAATTTAATGTTCAGTGAAAAAAGTAACTTTTTAACCTGTGTTAGTGACAGTACCAGAAGAACAACCCGTCACCAAGGAAAACCACTCCCTTCAGGACAGGACTGTCATCGACATTCCCGAAAGACTATTCCGGGAGGACCTCTGTGTGACGGTGCCAAGGAGTGTTGAGACTCTAAGAACATTACACACTGTCCCTAGGACACCATACCTTCGTCACCAAAAATGTTGTACAAAAGACTTGTTTATATTCCACTATGATCGTTTTTATGTGTCTTTTATTCCTGTACTTAACCATTTCGCTTTTATGTATTTTTGTTCACTTTTAAAGATGGCAATATACATGTCCTGAAAAAAGTAAACAAAACTCTTGTGTTGTCTGTCTTCGTGTCAAAAGTGACATTCCCTACAGTAGTATGGTTACCTCTACTGTCTCTGCTCTCTCTTCCTGCACTTTCAAAGTCATCGACGAACACTTAGATCGTGCCAGTTGGGAGGCCTTGTATCTTCGCCATCCCTTTAACATGCTCAGTGTCGGACCTAGCGGTTCAGGCAAAACCGAATTTGCCAACGTTTGATCGAACATAAACATCATTTGATCGATCGTCTACCTCTGCCGATCGTGTGGTGTTACAAAGAGTGGCAATCTGCGTAAAGCCTTCTGCGAGAAAGTCAAGGCGATTCCATCGTCTTTGTGGAAGGCATTCCTGGCGAAGACGACGGGATCGTGTCTGACTCCAGTCAAACTCATTTGGTCATCTTCGACGACATGTTGGGAAAAGACGAAGAAGACATTAAACTGGTTTACGCGCAAAGGGCATCATCGTAATGCCAGTGTCATTTACATCACCCAAAATTTGTTTCAACAAAGTAAAGCCCATTGCACCATCAGTGTCAATGCTCATTACGTGGTCTTGTTTAAAAGTCCTAGAGATAAATCCCAAGTACAAGTCTTAGCCAAACAGTTAGGAACGCCTTGGCTGACTCATGCGTACGACGATGCCACTCAAACCCCACACGCTTATTTACTCGTGGATTTCAAACCCACCCCACCCCGATTATTTGCGATTTCGTACCCATCTGTTTCACCACTAGTGCCAAGACGGAGGGCTTGTCGTGTAAACGTCCCCGTCGTCGACTTAACAACAACAATCAAACAAAGTCTATAAAAACCTCGGTCACTTTGGGTCTGTCTCACACATCGTCAACATGACATCACTTCACTCTCATCTTCCCGTCAAATTGATTCGTGCTTTGTACGGCATCAGTCGCGAAAAAATCCACGAATACGTGCTCGTGTCTTAGAAGCTAGTCTCAAAGAAGTCTTGCGATGGTTTACGGTGACAGCACGTCAATTACTGCAAGGCATCATTCACATTCCACATCAAACCAAACATTTTTTGGACAGAAACAAAGTAGCCTTGACACAACTAGCCGATCCCTCGTATTGACACTCCAACTAAAAGCAAATCATTTTGAAACCTGGAGGTAGCGGTTCTCTAGGAGGTGTCATCATTTGCTCCCTCTTAAAATGGGATCCTAATTCTCCCAAAGTCGTCCCCAAGAAAAAAGCCACTCCCCGACGTACCTAGAAAAAAGTGAAGCAGTGTCAAGACCAGGTCACAGCCTCAGAAAAAGAATAATAAAAGCCCACAGAAAACAGCTTCTATCCGCAAGAGAGGCACTTCCGCCAGGACGCAACCTTACGTTCGCAAACCACGATCTGCCGCAAAGGTGACGACGTCTCCAGTAGCCTCAGGTTCTTCCACTTCTCCGTTGCTGGTGATGCCTTCCAAACCCGATTTGACACGTGTCTTTCCTAATTTGATGAAAAAAATTGGAAACCCGCGTCTCCAAAAACTTCTCCTCCAGTGGTGACACCCTCTTCCTCTTCTTTAGCGGCAGTGCCCGCTGATCACAAAGTACCTGCCCCCAAAATCAAAGTCCAAGAGAGATCGGGCGTGTTAAAGAGTTTACTGGATTTGTCCAAGCATGAACTGTCCCGATTGAGTCCGTTCCGAACCCCTCCACGACGTGTGATGCCTGCCATGAAAATGATACGACGAGCCGACAATCAGTGGCGACGCATTCCAGTATAAAAAAGACCTGAGGTAAACGATGGGTTCAGTGTTTTTGTGCTCCTGAACGCCCACAAATGTCCCCTCAAAGAAATGCACACCGTCACCATCGTCGTTCTTCTGTCCAAAAAGGAAAAGGAAAAAGGAAAGGACTGCCTCCTTGTTTAGCCAAACATTGGAACATGCTGTCCGTCCTGTCCAAAGCTCCTCCACTCATTCAAACCGCCTCCAAAGATGTCATCGATACCGTGTGCGAATGTTGCCTGAATGTCTTGAAAGGAACGATAACATTCTCTAAACATCAGCAAGAATGTTTATCCAAACATCGACACGTTCTTCGCCAAATGGTCCAAAAGAAAATCCCCATTCGTCAAAAGCAAAAGATGTTGGTGCAACTCGGAGGAATTTTACCCCTGTTAGGACCCTTGCTAGGAACAATAGGAGGACCCTTGCTGAAACGAGTATTGGGAACGATGGGAAGAATCCTGGGATGAAGATAAAAAGGTCCAAGAAGATAAAGGGGTTGTCTGGAATAAAAAGATCTCAGACGTGATCAATGAAATCCGATGGAAGGACGAGATCTGGTTTTAGTACCTTACAAACGATGGATGGAAAGCCATCGTTGGCAAGAACAAAGGACCCCGGATTTACCTCCCAATCCTCATTTCACCGAGATGTCCCAGTTACATCAATTCCAATCGTTGATGGATCTCAGCGATTTGTCCGAAACGGAAAAATCGCAAAGGTACGGTCAACTGTTGCAACGACTGCAACTCTTTCACCAGAAAGCTTTAGACGAAACAGCTCTTCCAACTCTGAAAGATTTAAGACTCTGATGAAAAGTCCACCACCACCACCACCATCACCAACGGTCAAGACAGATGCAGCCCCACGGATGTTTGAGGAAGAAGAGGCATGAGAAGTCTTTCAAACGCCGTCAGCAGCTCCCATCCCTAGTAAGATTGCAGCGTCCTTGTTGACCCCTTCCCCTACTCCCCAACGAGAAGAACTTAAAGATTGGGTTAAAAAGATGATGACCACTCCTCCTTTGACAGAAATCAAAAAGAAAGAAGAGAAACCAGAAGTGAAAAAAGAAAAGAAGTCCAAAGCCATTCTATTACTGCCACCACCACCACTACCCTCGACTTCTACTCCCGTGGCACATCGAACACGTAAAGCCGTTTCTTAACCACCCCATCTTCCCATTCAGAGTAGCATCAGCGAGGAGTGGATAACTTATTAAAAAATGGAGAATGTGTTAGCCAGCATTTAGTACGATCCATTCCATTCTGCAGGTTACGGAGGAGTTCAGAAATTGTATCGTGCTGCCAAAACTCGACTGAAAAGTGTCCTTTTTTCTCAAGTGCAACGACGGTTAAAAGAACAAGCCACGTACACCTTCCACAAACTCATTCGACGAAAATTTTCTAGAAGTCGCACTCAAGTCGAGGGCATCTATCATCAATGGCAAGCCGATTTAGCTGATGTCTCTCATTTGGCTACCTATAATCGCGGCTACAAATATTTGTTTTGTGTCATCGATGTCTGTTCCAAATTTGCCTGGGTCTTGCCATTGACTTCCAAATCGAACAATGAGTTAGTGCGAGCCATCCAACTGGTGTTAAAACAATGCGGTCGACACCCTCTTCGATGGCAAACCGACAAAGGCACCGAATTTCTGAACCAAGCTTTCGAAAAAGAATTGAAGAAACGTGACATTCATTTTTTCACCACCGAGAATCCCGAAACCAAAGCTAGCATCGCGGAACGTTATCAACGCACCTTGAAAGAACGCATGTGGAAATATTTTACGCATCAACACACTCTCAAGTACATCGACGTGTTGCCGCACCTAGTCCAAGCGTACAACAAATCTTACCATCGGAGCATCGGACGTGCCCCCCAAGAGTGACTCCCGACAACGAAGTGACCGTCTTCGAGCGCCTGTTTGGTACGTCCCCGACAGTGACTGTCCCCAAGAAAGGTGGAGTGTTGGCAGGAGGAGATTGGGTGCGCATTGGCAAAACCAAACGCACTTTCGACAAAGGTTTACTTACCAAACTGGACCACCGAATTGTTTCGTGTCACTGAACGAGTGCGTGGCCGTTATCCTCCCGTCTATAAATTGGAAGACATGAACGGGGAAGTGTTAAAAGGATTTTTTTACTTGCCCGAGTTACAACGTGTGGCCAAAAGACGACGTGTACGAGATCAAAGCATTCTCGATTGAAGAACCCGAAAGGTGGGAAAACGACGTGTCAAAGAAGTCAAAGTACATTGGAGAGGATATCCGCCGAGTTTTGACTCTTGGATCGACGCTTCGCAAATCATCGACTATAAAAAGAAGTGACCATCATGCCCTTCAACACAGTTTCAACAGCTACAGTGACCACTCCTTCCCCCAGTTCTTCTCTGCAAGATCTACGAAAGCAACCCTTGCGGGTGAGGTGTGGAGAACGTGTGCCTAAAACGCAAATCGTCTTTTTCTGCCAAATCTTTGTGGCGTATTGTGTCATTGGTGCTGCCATTGCCAATATGAGTTCGCAACAAGGAGACAAACCATTGTGGACCATTTTACTCAGCAGTTCTATCGGTTACCTTCTTCCCAATACGTCCCTGAAATATTCCTCGAACGGGAACAACAACGGGAGCCTTGCGTCCAGCGTCAGTCACCCTCCCAACAGTCACCATAACAATCTTGTTTTAGACACTCCTCTGACCTCCAGCGACTCCTCGGACACTTGAACTCTGGAATTATGAATAACCAATTTTACTTAACGGTACCCAGTGACAGTTCCATGGAGGTGTTTCCCCACAATACTTTGTGCTGTTACACGGCCAAATTACCTCAGGCCATCCAATTGGATCACGAGGATCATTGGGAAGTGGTTTTAGTGGAAATGATTCACCCTACACAAATCAAAAACATCATTGAAAATCGAAACACTTTTACGGTGCAAGTTCATGACGAGCAAGTGCAACAAAACTTGCATGAAAGCGCCTCTGCAAGTGACTCTATGAAAACACAAGACCCCAAAACTAAACGAGCTACCTATCGGTTGAAAATTTCCCCCAGGCTATTATTTTAGTCGACAACATTTGGTGAATACGATTGCTGACAGGTTCAATGCCGTGTTTGGCAAAGCCTTGGAGTAAGCCAGAAAAAGTGTCAGCCTCGAGTACCATAAAATAGCTCGTCTCTTCCTGATCAAATTTTCAGAGGACATATTATTGGCCATTACATTTTGTCCTGAATTGTATGGCATTTTGGGTGGAGATCCCAAGTTGATCAAGATTAGACACTAAATACCAGCCGTTACTGGCAACTTGGATTTTGCGAAATATTTTCGATTCCCTCTAGAAATGAACCAAGAACTGAATTTCGTCTTTGTGCACTCCAATGTGGTGGAGTGCAACGTGGTGGGACACACCTCCGTACCGTTACTGCGTGTCATTCCTTTCAAAGTGGATTCTGCCACTAACGCTGACGAGGATGGTGGAAACACCTATCACGTTCACCGGGAATTTGTACATCCTCACTATTTGCCCGTCAGTAAGTCGTATTTTGACACTGTCAACATTACTATAAAAGGAGATCTGGGACAAAATATTCCATTCACCAAAGGGAAAGTCACAGTGAAACTCCATTTTCGAAAATGATTACTCTAACCCCTTATAAGTCATGTATCCTGTGTACCAAGGAATCGCTCGACAGCGAGGACATGGTTTAGGAGATATGCTGAAATCAGCCTTTCGTTCGGTGGCCCCCGTTTTGAAATCGATGGTGACACGGGAATAACACGCCTTGAAAGATGTCACTTTGACGCAAGGTAAGGAATTTCTCCAAAATGTCATCATTGACAAAGAAAATCCCAAAGAAGCTTTCCTGAGTGCAGGCAAAAATGTCTTGCTTCAAACGGCAAAGACATTTAGGACCGACGAGAAACTCCTATAAATGCCCCGGATGCTGCCGAGTCAGGCATTCCTACTTCCCTGACGCCACAGTAAGGTCAAGACAGAAAGAGACGACGAAGACACCCCTTCAGAGGACTTCACACCCCCAGAGCTAGAAAGACTAAAAAAAGAAGAACAGTCCGAGCCTTAGACGTTTTTGACTATTAAATCAGCGAAAGAAAGAAAATGATGCACCGAGAGTCTTGCGCATGTTCTAAGTCGGAACTGGATCTGTTTACCATGCCACCCACCATAATGACGATGCAAGAATCCCAATGGATAGAATTTCATCCCGTCTCCTCTTTGACGGATTCACCTCCCATCGAGTTTGAAATCAAAGGACAGCCCGAAGATTACATTGATCTGAATAGCAGTTTCTTGTACCTGAAACTCAAAGTGATCAAAACGGACAATACCAATTCGGGAGCCGATGCCAGAGTAGCTTCCGTCAACAATTTTATGCATTCCTTGTTCAGCTCGGTGGATTTGTACTTGAATAACGAACTGGTCAGCAGTAGCATGGATACTTACCCTTACCGAGCGTACCTGGAAAATCTCTTGACGTATGGAAAAGAGGAGAAGAACACTCATCTGGATGCTTGCGTTGTTTGGAAACCTGACACCGCTGGTGAGGACAAGTTTAACGACACAGCCCTGACAGCAGATGACGATCCTCACAATGTGGGCTTTAACGACCGTCGAAAGAAAATCCTGCAAGTTCGTAGTTTAGAACTGATAGATCGTTTGTATTTGGACGTGTGGTTGCAAGACAAGTATTTGCTCAACGGACTGGATATCCACCTGAGACTGAATCGTAGCATTGTCGCTTTCCATTTGATGGCTCATGCCAACGAGTACAAAACCATCATCCAAGAAGCCAGACTTTACGTACACCGCGTAGAAGTGTTACCTAATGCGGGAAACGACATCAGTCACACATTGAGCAGAACAACTGCCAAGTATCCGATACGACGCGTAGAAGTGAAATCTTTCACCATTGCTGCTGGACTCTGATCCAAGATCGAAGATCATCTGTTCCAAGGACAGTTACCCAAACGTCTTAATCGTTGGTATCGTGAGCAATACAGCCCTCAAAGGAGCCCACGATCAAAATCCTTTTTAGTTTAAGCACTACAAAGTGTCCAAGATCGAAGTGAGTCGCGATGGCAAGACTTTGTGTACTAGACCCTTCTAACCTAACTTTGCCCAGAAGATTACTTGAGATCGTACTTGTCCCTGTACAAAGCTACCGAAGAACTAGGAACCAACACCAGTCACGGCATTTCGTACAAAGATTATACAGGAGGTTACACTTTGTGAGCCTTTGATTTCACTCCAGACCAAGGCAGCGATGAGGGACATTTCCACCCTCTAAAATCCGGTCAACCACGTGTGGAACTTCAGTTTGCAGAAGCTCTCGCCGAGACGGTAAACGTCATCCTGTATGCTGAACTCGATAATTCGATAGAAATCAATAGTTTGAGAGAAGTCTGAAGTATCTGGAGGACGCTTGGGGTCTCAGCTCAGAAGAAGCAGTGTTGCATAGGTGGTATAAAGACTTGCGTGGTCATTCCTCTCCTCCACTGACTAATGTAAAGATCCAACACATCGAAGCTCTCTTAGCCCAGAGTGCGGAGACGAGGCGAAGAAACGGTTACTTGTCAGATAGTTTTGAACAAAAAGTCAAAATTGAATTGATGACTTATCTTTACCTGTGAAAAAAGAACAACAAAACAAAATTAGATACCTGGGAACTTTATTACCTTTTGAACAACAGTTCATACACTGCTTCTTGGAATCCTGTCGTGTGTGCTAAAGATGAACTACCTCACCGCAAACCTCAAGACCATCAAGCTTATGTCATCAACACGGACGACAGTCATCTCCCAGGAACCCACTGGGTCGCCGTCTACTTCCCTAAAGAGGATTGTGTGGAGTATTTTGATTCGCATGGATTACCCCCTTTGGAAGACGACATCATTGACTTTATGAGAAGAAATGCCCAGACGACATGACTCAATAATGTGAAATTACAAGGCACAGATTCCATGGTGTGTGGACAATATTGTGTGTATTTTCTTCATCAACGCAGTCTTGGATATCCTTTAGAACATTTAGTGACTTATTTTGATCGTAACTCTTCAAGAAACGATGAGAAAGTATTTTGTGACCGTTATGGCTATCTTTTGTCTTTAGCTAGGAAACGTAGTGTACATCAATGGCCCAATGACTTCCATCAGTGGAAATCTAACTTGACTTCACAACGTTGTCAACCTTGTCAAAAAAAAATTTGTTTAATATTATTGTTAACTGTCAGTTGTTAGTTGTTTGTTGAATAAAAAATGTTTGTGTTTTGAAAAAGAATGTGTCTGTCGTTTGCTTTAAAAAGCACTGTGAATATATACTCTTTGACATTTCTCTATCCCTCACCATGACATTAGCTATCATAGCGTTCCGACTCAACAAAAACCCAGTACGGATGTTTTCTATCTCGTCCGATTTTGAAAAATATAAAGCGAGGCAGTCTGCAGTCTGGCCATCCGTTGTTGACTCGTCAACCTATGAACATGCTTTCCAGACTAGCCAAGCTGAACGAAGCTTACGTGAATTTACTTCACGTCAGGCAAAACCTTATAACGAAGCCTGAAGAGATAGAGAATGTCAGGATGTTAAAAGTGACCGAAGACCTATGGAAGGAACTCTTCAGAGAGGAAATCAAGAAAGAGCAAGAAGAGTGGACAGAGAAGTTCAGACTTCAGAAGCAGCAAAGAGAACAGCAACAACAACAGCAGCAGCAGCAGCAGGAGCCAGACAGAGGTTTTGTCGAATGCGGAGTAGACACCAAGGAGTTCTCCTTCTCTTTCCGCAGAAGCAGACCGTATCCTGTAGGAAAGTCTGCCGCCAGATGGGAACGCAGTCTTAAACAATAGAAGATTGCCGTCACTCCCCGTCAACACAACAGCACTCTCGAAAAGACATACTAATTCTATTGCCAAAAAAATTGTGTTTTATGTTAAAAAATTTAAGTGTGTCTATAAACACTTCGTTTCTTTTGTCAGTAAAAATCTACACTTCGATAGTGTGTGTCTGTGTTTGTAACGCAAAAGGTCAACGTGAGTGTTTCTTTTAGGTCCGCGCGTTCTATGGGATGGTAATATGGGTATTGCAAGTTTTGGTGTCAGGGAATGTTTACCTACACGTCCGTGCTCCAGGGATATAAAGCGAAGCGATCATCAGTCGATCAGTATTACAACAAAACCTTCCACAAGTGCCCACTGGACTCCCTGATTGAAGCCGCAAATCATATGACTACACTGCACGGGTTAGAGGCATTCCCAAAACAGCGATGCAAAGAACAAACGGAGCGCAGCGGAAATCGTACCCGAAGCCGACGACTGCTGGTCTTTTGGACTGCCGTCCTAAAGCCCATTTTAGGGCTATTTCAAAATACCTCTTATTAAGGGATTCCAATTTGGCTTGGAATCCCAATTCTGTCAAACCACCATACCTGATCTGATCCTTTCTTCCACCTTTCAAAATTCAAACCATATGCCTAATATTGAACAAATTATTTTTATGTCGCTTAGACATACTAGTAATTAAAAAATATTGTTAGGTACTTGTGTGTTATGTACACTATGTACTAGAATAATTTGATTGATAGGTAATAGGAAAATTCATTAATAACTCGAGAATTTGGTAAATTGCACAGGTGGCTTACACATTACTGGAATATTAATATGTCCATTAGAATAACTGCACTGAATTTGAAATAAGTACGGAAGGGCGTTTTGGAGAGTACTCGACATCCACGGCCTCTCATCGCACCGACTGCCAAGATACTTTTCCTCCTTTTCCACACTCGGACTTCTGTACATGGACGGAGATGGATAACGATTTCCACCCGTCCAAACACCAGGTGCCCCGATGAGACGCCATAGTCGCCGACCAATCGCAACTGGCGTCTCATACTGCTCTGGTTGACACCTGGTATCGCTGTAGACTGGATCTTCACTCCTACTTAAGTGTGTGTTGGGTCCATTCCCACTTAAATAATAGCCCCTAGTTGGTGCTGTGGCGGAGTGGCATGTGGGTGCATGGTATAACATGCTGCATGGGCGGACTGGAGGCCCATATGTGGATGAAGAAAGATAGTCCGGTAATACCTGCATGCCAACGAGTCTCCTCTTGCATTGAGGAGTGTGCTGATGAGATTAAAAGTTACGCACTTTACCCTTCAGTATCCAAGTCAATTCTCCAGCCCGCGTAGGTCGTTTGGGACTTAGTTGTCCCACGACCTGTAGGCTAATTTATCAGCTCTCTTTGAGAGCATAAAAGCCTGGGGGATGAGGCTTTTATTCCTTCCCCCAGGATAAATTTAGCAGTCCGCCTTGCGGACATAAACCGGTGGTACATGCCCGAATGGGCGCCACCACCTAAATCCAAATAAACAAACAGTCTGGCTACCCAGCGTTGACCAGTCAACATGAGTAAAAGAATAGCAAAGTTACTAGAGCTCCAAATGCACCTGGAATATGCCAGGCGCATTTTAGATGAGTTGGCTATGACGGCCATAGCAGAAGCTGCCAGGCTTGAAGAGGAGGAAGAGGAAAAAAAGAAGAAAGAAGAAGAAAAGAAGAGAGGGATCCTGCCTCACCTGACACTGAGACTTCTGTGTGAGGTCATGCCTGAGGTGAGAACGCCTCCACAGCCAGTAGCAACGGCAAACAGTACCAGCACCACAGCCTCTACCACCAGTACAAAGACCTGTGGCTCCCCAAATTGAAAACTTGAGACAGCAACCACAACAACAACAACATCCCCGGGTCAGGCATAGGAGAAGACAGAGGGAAGTCTTCAAAATCCCAGAAATTGAAGATTGGGGTTCTGAAGCCACTCAAGAGGCCTCTGCGCTCCCAATCACAAATGTGAATTGGGCAAATGATTGGAGTAGGAGATGTGTCTGTGGTGCCCGGCCTGGGACATGTCACCATTTGCCAGGTGCAATTGGAGTTCCTAGGAAAAACAGCCCTTCTCAGGGTTAACCAGATCTCTAGAAAAGAGACACTATTCAAGCTGTTAATTTGTGTGAATGAAGAGTAGTGTGACTATAAACACTCACTCCTTTACTGATGTGTGTGTGTGTGACACTATTCAAGCTGTTAATTTGTGTGAATGAAGAGTAGTGTGACTATAAACACTCACTCTTTTACTGGTGTGTGTGTGTGTGTGTGTGTGTGTGTGTGTGTGTTGCGTTCGCGTACATTTGGGGGTCTTGTATGTATTTTCCCATTGTCCCTATACAGGCCCGGGGGTGGGCTGTAATGTATTTTCCCATTGTCCCTATATCGCCCCACTTCACTACTGATACATAATTTTGTGTTTCGCATATGGATGAACAACACTACGCCTCTCTTCGTATGTGAAGTTGAGCATCTACTTATAAATGGTTTCATTCATATCATCCTGGGAATTACGGAATCCTGGGAATTATGTATTGAACATTGTGCAGATTTGATGTCTAAAACACTTTTAAAAATGCGAGTTATCCATCGAGTTTCAAAGATGAATGGCTTTTGCCAATTTAGCATTGACATCTCGCCGCAGCTGATAGGAAACTCTCGTTGTAAAAATATTGGTAGGACAATACGATTTAAGAATCTGAAGTGCCTGGACACCATTGTGAAAGACGTTCTTTCTGTTATTTCACTCTCCAACACTCAAAATTTGTTGTCAACAATTTTCAGCACAATAATAAACCTGTAAGGTGCAGAAAATGACCATGCTCTGGTCAACAAGAAGGGAATCGATACAGCATCTATGACAATTGTCTTGGCCTCAATTATGTGGACCCTATTTCCCTTTTTTGTTGCAACATGATCGATTCTAAAAACCTTCTTGTGCTTAAAAATCTTTGTAAAGAAATTGGAACAGATGACGATTTGCAAATTGAGATTTATCACCATCATTGTAGTAGTCGTTCCTCCAACGGTCTAGCTCTGGATGTTAAAGACAAGCCAGGAAATTCATTTCAAATGATGTAGTCTGCCGAGGTCAGTATCTGCATCAACGAAAACCTAAAATATTACCCTGATCATCACGTTCAAATGGCGATCAGGGTAATACCCTTCGCTATTACGGGAGGACATGTTCAAGATTATCAAACTATTCAAAGGGAGCCGTGTTCTTCTACCTGGATGCAGTGCCGGATTTAGAAATAGCGAGGCCCTAAGTTTTGGGAAGCTGTAGAGGCCCTTTTTGGTATAAAATAAATTTGAGAGGCCCCTTCAGACTGTGAGGCCCTAAGCTGTAGCTTGTTTAGCTTATGCCTAAATCCGGTACTGCCTGGATGTCTTTCTTGTTGTAGATCTGGCATATATTCAGTTTTTGCCTTTATATGAATTTCTCCGACGGTTTCAGGGAAGAAAAGGCCCGTCATTAAATTGAATTGAAACAAGTTTATATTCTTACTACATATCTATGTTTGGTCATTATTTTTGCAAAGAAAGCTCAATGGAACATAGTAGGCTGCGATACGAGTCCCAGTTTATATTTTGTTGAGTGAAGATCGTGTCTTTTCACAAACGTTGACGAATGTGAATTAGAAACAAAATATGTAGTATGTCTCAAAAATAAATATATTACAGAAAAGATAATGGACAGTTTTCAATTTAAAGTAGTTACTTCAGGTTACTTTCTTTCCTTGGTGTGAAATATGATATGTGCTGCCAGTGTATTTGAAACCATTTTCCCACCGATCTATGGTCTTTATTTATGTTTGATTGTTGAATGGGGGTTTTCTTCAAGTTCTTATGTTACAACGATGAAGGTATTTGCCAAAGCAATACATTATTAGTTTGCTTTTGTCTTTAAAGACCTACATGTTACCGTCATGGTTACGAATACAATAAGAATACTTTCTCTTCTACATAGCTAAATTGACCCTTTTAAAATACGATGAACAGAAAAGATACATACGCGCAAACAATGAGATATAACCCTGCCGCATGTGTGGTCTTCGGGAAGAAATAGTAATGACTTGTTTAATTTTCATCAAAACATGTGACCTAAGTGAAATATTTTCAAATGTCAAACTGCCTCATAATTACTCCCCCCCCCCCCATAGTTTAGTTTATTGAACTGAAGTTGCTCTATAATTGACCTAAAAATCCATTCATCTGGTGAAATGAACATTTATATAGTTATGGATCAATTTCAGTATTGTTTGATCATAAAGGCATCTTCTGTATGCAACAAATGGAATTAGATGTGGAGGTATTTGGATGTCTATACGGGATAAATCATCAAGAAAAATGCGGCTTCAATGCTACTCTGTGGCCATTCAACAAGAGGCCCAAGTGAGCCATATATCGCTCAACTGGTTTAATTAACCATTGACTTTTCATTAAGCAAGCTTATGTAGTACTGTAAAAACACAACCAATGTAAAGTATATATTTAACTTTTATCAGGTAAAGTTGACCTACTTTACTATTGTTATGCATGGTCTCTTGCATATAATCAAAGTCCGTGAAGATCTTTAAAAGTCCAGTCTACAAACGCACATTTAATTTGTGGCTCCTAGGGTCACATGGTTTTCATACAAATTAAAATTAAATCCAGGGATTTTTTTTTTTTAAAGATCATGGGCATCTTTATTGTTGGAAATCAAATTTAGAAGCGTTTCAGGAGAAAAAAAACATATTGGGTTTTTTTTGTAATTATTAAAAACTAAAAGTATACAATGTAAATTTACTCTTGCTTTAAAAAAAAATACAACACGATCAACTGGAGACTCTGCTTATTAGTCAAATTAATTATTTGGAAAACACTAATGAAATTACTAACTTTCAGATTTTAGAGAACAAAAAGAGACAGTTGGTGGAAATTGGTAGGAAAAAAAATGGAAGGTGTGAGAATAAGATAAAGGGCAAAATGGACAGAAGAAAGAGAACGGACATCAAACTATTTCTGAAATTAGGAAACGATCAACTACGTAAGTAAAATGACGCCTAATTTTTTAAAATCTGATGGAATATACACAAGTAATCAGTCTGAAATTCTGAAAGAATCAGAATTGTTTTATCAGAAGCTATATTCTTATCACCAGGTGGATCCATTTTAGCTTGAGTTTCTCCTCAGTTATAGGAATATTCATAAATTAGTACACAGAAATAATTTTTGAATGGCTCAATAACTTAAAGCAACTGCAAACCTAAAATACATGCCAAATAATAAAAGCACAGGATCAGATGGGTTTTCAGTCGATTTTTTTTTTTTTTGAAAGTTCTTTTGGGTAAATATTGTCCCATATTATGCAAGGGAAATTAATTATTCATACAATTCTGGGGAGCTATCATCAGCTCGAAAGGAAGGTGCAGTAACTTGCCTTCCAAACAGGAATAAACTAAAATAGTATCTTAAAAAGTGGAGACCCATCTCTTTACTTAATGTAGCTTGAAAATTGTATCAGCATGTATTGAAAATAGACTAAAGCAGGTTCTTCCCGTAATTATAAATAATGGTCAAATCTGTTTTATCAAGGGAAGACATATAGAGGAAAATATTAGTACCATATATGATCTCATGTGGGGTTTCTTGTAACCAAAAAAAACCCCAAAGCAAACATAACATACCTCAACACCTTCTCATAATTGACTTTGAAAAAGTCTTTGATTCTGTTGCATGGACTTTCATTGATAAGGTGTTAGACTTTGTACATTTTGGAGAAGACTTCAAAACTTAGACAAAGATGTCTTACAAAAATATTAAATCATGCATTATTGTAAATTGAGTGTTCATCGTGGCTTGACATTATGAGGGGCTGCAGACAAGGTGATCTTCTCTTCCCTTATATTTTCTTCTGTGTGCAGAGATATTATCACACATAATCAGGAAAACTCCAAATATTATAGGAATAAAAAAAATCATATACAGCATCTCATCTCACAGAATGCAGATGACACTGTCTGCACACCTGATGTCTCTGAACAGTCCATGCAATCAGTACTGGATCTCATTCGTCAATACTCTAAATTTTCAGGCCTAAAAATAAATAACGAAAAAAGCAGTCTGGATTGGAAATAGAACATGTAGTAATATTAAATATTGCATACTAATTAGATTGGGATTCATCTGACTTTATTTTCCTTTGCATAATCTTATCCGCAGAGCAATACAATATAGATAAATTAAACTATGATGGCAAAATCGGGGAAATTAAAAATTTACTTCTGCAGTAGTCAAAAAGATCACTAACCCCTCTTGGTGAAATTACAGTTATTAAGTTTGGCATTATCAGTCTTACCTACAAATGAGTTTATCAAATCTTCCACCCACTCCAGTGTACTCAAAGAACTAGACTCTTTATTAAAAGATTGTTTGGAATGGGGCAAGGCACAAAATTTGAAAAAAAAGTAATAATTGAGGACTATCAGTAGGGTAGCCTTAATATGGTTGATATCGATACGTCTGTGGATTCAGTTAAGATTAGCTGGATCAGAAGAATGGTTTCTCATGAACCCAAATGGAAAAAAAAAACATTCTATCTGTTCTTCTCCCAAACATAGAAATAATTTTCTTATTTGGAATAGATTTTCTTAAAAGAGCTAATAAATTACTGAATCAGTTTTGGATAGATATATTTTCAGTTTATATAAAATTGTATAATAAGTGTACCACTGAAAACAAAAAAACCTCCTTCAAACACAAATATGGATGAATTCTGATATCATTATTGGAAATTCTACTGTAATGTACAAACACTGGATTGAAAAAGAATCTTCTAAATAAATGACTTTGTAAATGAAGATGGTTTGTGGATCAAGCTAGTTAAGTTTGTGATATATTTGGACTCCTTGTAAATTTCCTTGAATTCCAGGAGCTATTGGATGCCGAAAAGACCTACAGAATTAAATTTGATGTGAGTATCAGTTCTAATATACGGTACACACGCATGCATCAACCTGTCTTACTTATAATAATGGATAAAAACGCCTGTAAAAGAATTTACAAAACTCATCTGTAATAGTCACAAGCCAGCCTCAGTTGCAAAACGGAATACAGAATTTTACAACTTAAATGAGAACGAAGCAATAAAGCTTTTTTCCTTACCTCACACGGTAATCAGAAGTCCTAGACTGAATTGGCTCCAAAGAAAGATTTTGCACAGAATTTTGGCAACAAATAATTACAATATTGGAAAAAAAATTCAAGTAATTTGTGCTCTCTCTGCAAAAGCTCTGTAGATTTTTGTTGGTAGTGTCCAAAAATATAATCAATCTAGACTAGGTTCATAGAGTGGACAAAGAGTGAGTGTGGTCATCTCTATAACTTTTATGTGACAAAAAAAGAATTTTTGCTCGGCATACCCGATGAAAAATATCAGAAGATCTGAACAGGAAATACAACCTTTAATGGAACTTAGCAACTTTATTTGCTCTGGGATGAAGGGGTGGTGGTGGTGGAGGTGGTTTACAAAGCAAATCATATAGCCTTCTCGTCATGATTTCAACGGCATAGCACAGATCAGACAAGTGAATCTAGGTTTCAGCTTTATGGACAATGTTGGCCTAATGTTTTCTTAGACTTTATACTGTATATAGATTAATAGCTTTTTAAAATATGTAAATTACATTTTTTGCAATAAAGACCTGAATTTAAATAAAAAAATATTTCAAAAATTTGAAAAGAAAAACTTCGAGTAATGCTCTGAACATATAAATTGCCATAGAATAATGTAAATACATGTCATGGCAAATGTTTCATGCACTTTAACATGACAATACTAACATCACCAAATATATAGAATTTGCTTCCAAATATATTTTTAAATTTCAAAAGTGTCAATTTTTTTAATCTGCAAATAATTCAGAAACGTTTAGACTAAAGCTGGGTACCATTAAATACTCTGTACCACGGTATACTGAGGTATTACTGAATAAACCGCAATATATACCACAATGTAAAAACCTTAAAAAATGATTTAATTCTCTGAGTTATAAAATGAAAATTACAAAGGAACTAACAGTATTATAATCAAATCCAAAATAATCCTAAAATGTTCTATCACAAGACCAAACTCCATTGAATGAATTCACAATAATCCCAAAATGTTGCTTTAGTCCAGACTGTCATATAAGCACTTTGTAATTCCAATAATTAATTTAAATAAATGATTCCTCTGAAACTAAATCAAAACACAACATTAAATACATCTGCAGATTGATATTAAAACAAAAACAGTATGGGGAAATTGGAACTATGAATCAGTGTAATTGTTCAACTCTGTCGTTATATACTCTGTTATGACTCTACGTCACCATACCTCCTACACAACTTGCTGCAACACAACCCACCTGACTTAATCACCAATGGGGAATTACACTAATCTTCTCAGTTGGTTCAATATACATAACATGAAAACAAATAAATAATCTATTTATAAATCATTGCAATCTACAGTCATGGATAGAAGACAAAACTATTTTGATATGTTTTTATGAGTGTTAGGCCTAGTGAAAAAGAGAAAATGAAATAAACACACACATATATATAGGAAGAAGCTATTTTATTTGTTAAATTAAAAAAATGTCAACTTGCTTGTTAACCCTGTACATGAAAATTTTACATTTTGTAATATGATTAAAAATTACTTATAAAAAAATATTTTAATTTATTGCAATATTTGATTAGCAAATATAAAGAGAAGAAGAGTTTGCATCAACACTGAATGACACAATTGCAACAACCACGTGTTACTCTAAGTGAAGCCTATCATGCAAACTAAAATAAAGACAAACAAAGTGATGCATCAAACATACATGCTAAATGTGGCTGATGCATAAAAGTTTGTAACAGATTTTTCATGAGGGATGAAGATTATATAAATATCTTCAGCATTTTTGTAAGTCTCCAGTACTTACACCTATTTCTAACATTTCTCCAGCTCAACTAGACCTAATTTCTTTTATACACTGTAGCAAATAATGCCATACAGAGACTGTGTTTCATAATATTATGTATAAGCAATATTAAAATACTTAAAGCTAATTTATGGACTTTCATGTTTTAAAAATGGGTGGGCTTGATACAAGAAACATCTCAACTCCCTAAATAGAAAAACTCAATTGGGAGTTGTCTATTGTAACTTACTACAGGTTGCATATGGATAAAAATGTGGCTGCCTATTTGTTGTCTGTGGGAAAATTGCCACGTAAATTAGGTCTGCCTATGAGCATCCCACCTTTTTAATAATGATAATAATAATAATACCTTTATTTCAAGAAGTTCATTGGTTAGCAAACCAATTTTCCATGAGGCCATCTACTTTTACATCATGTATACTATGTAAATGTGCTGTCTTCCGATGACAGAGCCATTAAACTACATGTATATCAACTGTCTACTAATACAATACAATATGTACAAAACAATACCCTGAAACAATTAAGTACCCAAAAATGTATTTCTTGTGCATTACCATTTGAATTACTGATCTCTTCATTTACTTTTCATCATCTCATTGTTCACTGTTTATCTTGTTAAGTCATGCATTTTAAGTTTAATGTGTTTCAAAATGTTTTGGAGTCTGCTCAGTGGAAGTAACTCTGACGGAGTCGTATTTTCTTTTGTTTATTGTTCATCATATTGTTTATGGTTTGGTGTTTGTTGCTTGTGGTAAGCAGTGTTTGGCATATACCATTTATAGTTTTTCCTATATTTATTTGTTCTGCATTAATTCAGCATTTCTGTGTTCATTTACTGATCATTTACCATTCATTCATCATTCCATTTACATTTCAAGGGATATTTAAATATTTTAGGGTTTGTACATTACATAGCAGTCTTATAAAGAATAGAAGTGAATTTGTGAAGGCATTAAGGTAAGTAACTGTAAGTACATCAATTTAAAGAGCAGAATGAATTACATGGAATTATAGTAGTGATTGTTTCCGAAGATGTTGATGAAGATGTTTCTTAAAACCCTTGGCTAAGTTACTGTAGGTGACCAGATATATTGGTAAGATAGAAGAGAATTCAATAGTCTGGCTCAACACAAGCAAAACTCTTCTTACGAAATTCAGAATTTGGTTTAGGTACCATCAAGACGAACAAGTAGATCTCCGCTTTTTTTCTTTCTGACATTGCAGTAATGGCAGACAAGAAAAAAACCCAAGATCTACTTGTTGGTCTAGGTACATGTATATATATTTCATTGTTGTCTGAGATGGATCAAAGTGTACATAATCTTAACAGTTACTTGTTTGAGATGGATCAAAAGTGTACATAATCTTAACAGTTACTTGTCTGAGATGGATCAAAAGTGTACATAACCTTAACAGTTACTTGTCTGAGATGGATCGAAGTGTACATAACCTTAACAGTTACTTGTCTGATATGGATCAAAAGTGTACATAATCTTAGCAACTACTTGTCTGATATGGATCGAAGTGTATATAATCTTAACAGTTACTTGTCTGATATGGATCAAAAGTGTACATAATCTTAACAGTTACTTGTCTGATATGGATCAAAAGTGTACATAATCTTAGCAACTACTTGTCTGATATGGATCAAAAGTGTATATAATCTTAACTACTTATGGCCTTCAGAGCTGCATATTCACTATCACCCATTGATAGCACACAAGACAAAAAAGATGAATACATGAAACTATATAAATCTCCTAGCTGACTGAATCATAATTAATGTAGAATAAATTAGTACTTTGTATTATGACTAACTTCATGAACATGTATAAAAAAATTCCAATTTTTCTGGAGTCTGTCTCGGAAGATTAAATTTCAGCTCCACTAAAACGATTAAAATCAAAGATCACTCTCTACATGCTTGTAGTTACAATCATATGATTGTGTGTTTCTTAAGTCTTAAAAGTGCTAAATTAATATAATTTAAAATCCTTTTGTCTTAAAATTTCAAGACTTCTTGTGTCTAAATTAATAATTTTTAAAATGGGTGACTCCAATCAAAGATTGAGCTGGTTATGTCAAGTCAAGGAATCTATATTTAAAGATGGCTGATTTAATATAAAACACAAGCTCTACTGAATTTTTACTATGAATAATTTATATACAATAATTTTAATAACATTTATGATTATTCATACAAGAAGGAAAATTACAAATATGCATACAATCAATACAGTAGTACATACAGTAACAAACAGCTATGCATCTGACAGATCCAGGATTTCAAGCCAATAGACTGCAAATATTGACTAGTAGACTGGCTTCTAAACCAGTAGAATATTTTTTATCATAAATTTTACATGTTGTATGTTTTGCCATAATATGTATTCACTTCATACTATAATAAAGCAGCAAGTTTTTAATATCAATCAGATTCAGATTCTGATGGAAAATGTTACAATTATAATTAATACAAGTCAGTATATTCTCATTAAATGAAAAAGAACAGTAGTATATCTTTTGGTTCACTGCAAATTTTAAAAAGAATTTGTTCAAAATAAAATCCATGAGTAGTTTTAGTATCCTTCACAAGAACACTGTCTAATGACCACTGACGAGATTCACTGTCATTATTAAGCAAGAAATATCATAGAAATATGCTAAACTGTTTGATCATACACATGGACCAGAACATTCAACATGTTATCATTCCATTGACAATTTGATTCAGCAATCATGACATTAAACTTCTGTCTGACTCCTACACATATTTTCAACTGTTCTGTTGCGGGGTGGGGGAGGGGGAGGGGGGCTAGGCCTGAGTGACAGTGTGTTGTCTCTGTATGTTGGCATGAAAATCTGTGCGCAATCCAAGTCTGAAAACATTACTTTAACCAGTTTAGTAAACTGATTGAAGCGAAATGGTAAATTGTGCTCTGCTGCAAATTTAACAAACAAAGTCTCTGCAGGTGCCACTTTATCCACTTTTGATCCCGTCTCAAGTAAGGCCTTCAAAGTGGGTGTATTTGTTACAGAAGAATTATTGCTTCTATGTGATGGTGTCTGCATATATATGTACCTTGTGATATTATTTCTTCCTCCATATGCACTATCTCTGAATCCACTTTTCATGAAACACACATTGCAAACTCAGGACCTTTGCTGCTCACCTGCACATAAATAAACTCTCATATCCAAGCATTGTTGAATTTCTTGTGGTATTTTTTACTTGGCAGTTTCTTAGCATTGGGTGAAAGCATACATTTTGGCATTTTGACAAGAATTTAACAAAACATATAAATGTTGTCCATAAATATTCCTCTTAAAACATCTTGAAAAATACAATACCAATTAAATACAACAAAAAAATCAAAATACTTGCTCAATTTTTGTTTTTAATAGTTTCTCCATTTTATCTCCCGTCAGCCTAAGGTTGACAAATTTTCATCAAAGCCCTAGAAGTCATGATGAACCACCTTGATCCCTTTATTACTTGCAACACCTCAAAAAAATCCTGCATTTGGCCTTAAACTCTCCAAATTACACCTATAAGGTAATCAATTAACACCTTGCTGTTCGCACCTGTTTGTTCTGGCTGATTTCTTGAATGTGTTGATAGAATGCATAAAAATACCCTTGGTTTGTTTCTCTAAATCTTTTCATTTTCAGAAGTGGTAGATTTCAATTATACAACAGTATGTGCTGTAGATGGACTTTTAAATATTATTTTTGGCTGACTGCTATACATGAATCAACAAGAGTACATACAGGAACACATAGCTGTACATGACTTAACAGGAGTACAGACAAGAATACACAGTTGTACATGACTTAACAAGAGTATTTAATAATAATAATAATAATAATAATAATAATAATAATAATAATGACTTTATTTAAAGAAGAAGCTTATTTGGTCAACTGACCAATCTTCCATGAGGCCTTCTACAATGACTTTTGTACATATATATATATATATATATATATATATATATATATATATATATATATATATATATATATATATAATGTGCAATTTTTACAAGCTGTGTCTTTAGACAACAAATTCTGTTAAAAACTTGACAACTGATCTACTGCTATAATAAAATATGTACAAGGCTTCAAGGATGATTACATCCAGGATTCATATAAATAGTAGTAGTGAACATGTGTAAAACATTATAGGTGAGTACATGATAACAATGTTGTAAAAAGTAGTAGTACTGAACTAAACAAACCCAAACAAATGATTGTTTCTGAAGATGTTGACTAAGAAGCTTTTTAAAAGCTTGGCATGTGTCAGCTGACTTTATATATGGTGGTATGGAATTCCATAGTTTGGCTCCAGAAAAAAGCAAAACTCTTCTTATAAAACTCTGAATTTGGTTTAGGTAAACTTTACAGACAGGAACACATAGCTGTACATTACTTAACAAGAGTACAGTCAGGAACACATAGTTGTACATGACTTAACAAGAGTAGAGACAGGAACACATAGTAGTACATGAATTAACAAGAGCACAGATAGGAACACATAGCTGTACATGACTTAACAAGGGTACAGACAGGAAAATAGATGTACATGACTTAACAAGAGTACAGACAGGAACACATAGCTGTACATGACGTAACAAGAGTACAGACAGGAACACATTGTTGAAGAAGACTTAACAGATTACATGCAGTAACACACAGTTTTACAGGACTTAAAAGCAGACGGACATAATTTACAAACATTCTTCAACTCAGTCCAGTGTTTCATAAGGTAACAATTATTTTGCAAGGGCATGCATCAAATATACCTACCTACATCTGAACCCACCCACATACCAATATATATACACATATACAAATACACCTATATACATACATACATATATGCATACATTACAGACTGAAGCAAAAAAAAAGTGATTTGCGTAGTGTTCATTGTCTTTTAAAGTTAAGTGTGAAATATAGAAAATTATTAGTGAAATAATTTCATATTTTTCATTCCCATATTTTTACATGTGAAAAATATATCTTTACATAAGATTTCCCATCATGCCAAGTAAAAGTTATACTTGCAGCAAGAAAAATGAGCACTTTGTGAGCCTGAACAAATAAATGAAAACTGCATTTCCTTTCAGACATAAAAGGACTTTTTGCTTAAGAAATATGACTCAACGCTGTTCATGTCTCTATGAAGTTATTTCCACTTACCACCTTGACATGATAAACCTGCTATGATGCATTGCTGAATTGGACTTGCTTCGTGGCCAAACAGAGTTAAATAAGGATCAAAATGTCAAAAAAGATGGAATGGTTTGGTGTACCAAAAAGTGAATTTAATCTTCTAAGCTTCAATTCAGGAGCAAGTTCGGTATATAATAAACCAAAAAATGTCTTTTCCTGCATAGATATTGAATACATTTCATCTTGTGGTGCAAAGAGATGATATATTTTAACTTGTGACTTCACCAATCATGAAAATATCAGGAAAAGAAAATATCATTTAAGTATTTAAGACCATTCCAACTTTTGATAAATTTTCTAAAAATCAAATCAATAAAAGAAGCATCTGTTCCTCTAACTTTTGGAAGTGAGTTCCATAAAAATGCTGCTGGTGGACAAAACTATTGCTACTATATCTGACTGTTTTGGATCTCTGCCTATAGCTTGAGTTTAAACAAGTTAGAAACTAAATTAAAATTGCCCATACCCTTCCCATAGCTTTATAAATTCAGTCAGAACTGCCCATATGCAGCACATGGGTAGACTAGTCTTACTTGCAAGACCCAATGAGCTTCCTACTTTGATGGTACTGACCAATTTTGCTGCCTATGCAAAAAATGGGCAACCCATAAGCAGTTCACATGCTATCAACGTATTTTATTTGTTTGTCATGTGGGTCATGTCCTATCCAGGAATTTTTTGTTTCCAAATTGTTTCCTTCCATGAAAACAAATATAAAACTCGCATTAAACTTGCTAAAGGAGACTATTGTCGACTGGCATTTGTTGTGGAGAATTCTCCATTTATTTTGTTCAACCTTCAGCATTCTTCTGTCTGAACTTAAAACATATATGAAAAAAAATGACTTTTTGAAAGACTGATGAAATAAAAACATTTTATTCTACAATGGTTTGGCCATGTGTGGCATGAGGGTCAGTAATGTGGTTTGAATAGAATCAATCAACTCTGTGGTCTCTCCTATCTGTTTTAAAACTACAGCTGCTCCATCACTGAAAGTAAATGGATTAAAGGTAAGTAAGTAAGTAAGTAAGTAAGTAAATAAGTAAGTAAGTAGGTAAGTAGGTAGGTAGGTAAATAAGTAAGTAAAAAAGCAATTAAGTACAGGCCTCCCAGCCATAGTTTCAAAATTACTGGAATTTTATAGGGAATTTGGTCTAAAATTACAATGTAAAAATACCAGGATTTTAAAGTGAGTCTGCCAAATCATATATAGAGATTTTATAGGGAAATTATACAAAATATATGGATTTAAAAGGGAAATCTTATCAAATATATGGATATATAATTCTTCACTGCTAAATATTTTCATTACTGTACACAGTGTTCTCCCCAGAGCCTTTTACCATACCACTCCCGCTACGTTATTTCAGCTAATCTTTAAAACCCACTGGGGGCCCCAGATGGCAGAGTGGTCTAAAGCATTCACCTTTACCAATCACTGCCATTTCACCTCTGTCTGAGTGGGTTCAAGTCCCAAGCTCAGCCTATGTGGGTATGTGAGAAAGCTTACCAGTAGCTTACCACGGGTCGGTGGTTCTTCTCAAGGTTTTCCCAGGTTCTTCCTCCACTGTTATATTTGCTGCCATGCATAGCCTATCATGTGCTGAAAAATGGTGTTAAGCCCATAACAACAATAAAAAACTGCTATACTACCAATTTGTGCTGCAATGCTTTCATATTTTGCAATATCCTTATAAAATTAATGTCAAATACACATCCTATCACCTAATTCAAAGCCTTATAACTCGAATGACACCTGTTTTTACCTCTTCCTGTGTATTTAATTAAGATTATCCAGGATACCTACACACCGAGCCATTATTTTTTGTACCTGGCTTTCCACTGCCAGCTAAGAAAGGTATACATGTTTCATTTTAAGTTAAGCAAATTCTTGTGAAAAATGGATACACCACCTTCAAAAATATGTAAATTATTACCCAACTCCCAGTTAGCCCCATGTTTAGTGGCATGAAGATGAGAGATTGGTGACACCAATGGTGATTCTGATTCAGATAGCATGACTTCCCCTAAAGAAAGAATTTAAGAAACAAAGTATGGGGTTCAAAACTGAATGGAAGACTTCATATCCTTGGGTTGAATTTGCTGGATCATATGGTAAGTTTTCCATACTGCTAAATTTTGGCTCACATCTACTTGATTATCAACAGGTCTCGGGGGGGGGGGGGCAATTCCTCATGCACTTTTTGAATATGTTTTTATAATGGTAGCAGAAGTTGTACTTGTCATTGTTTTATTATCTGGAAAATATGATGAGGAATGAAAGTTGCATTTTATCCACAAGTTGCTCTTATATTTACATGGTGAAATACCAGGGTAGTTTCCTCTGTAGACCATAACATGAGTGGGTGCTGCCATTACAATCATAGGACTATTTTAGGGTAAATAATTTTGAAATGTATTTAGAGGAAAAAATATGACCCTTAAATGAAATGGACACTCATCAATAAAGTAGACAACTATCTCATTATTTCACTGTTCTTATTTGCTTATAAGTTGAGTCCAGCTACAAATTGCACAGACCCAGATTTGACATCGCATAATGATGGTATAAATGATGTAATGAATCCTTTAAAAATTAAAACACGTTTTAATATCAGATATGTGTCTGTTTTGTTTGGAGTTTTTAATCAATTTCACAAACATATAGTGTATATCTTCAAATAAACACCCAAATAAAATAATTTCATGTTCTAAATTTTGTTGATACTAGGACAAGAGTTTGAAATCTGTACGGCCATCATTACACATGCAACAGTACTCTTCAAAGCACTCCTTAACTTCTTTGCTTGTAAATTTTAAATGATTCATTTTCAAGTTGTGAGAAAATTTACTGTAAACGTCTTAAGTTAAAATTACTAAACTGGCCATAGATCAAGATGCAATGACTAACTTCTGAGTAATGTAAGGGTAAAAAATGTGCCCCCCCCCCTTCATCTGTAAGAGGTTTAATATAAGAGATTCATTACAAAGCTTCAATTTGAATTTAAGATACAAATTAAGATGATTAAAGGACTGATCTTGTGGGGTTTAATGCCATTTTTCAGCACATGATAGGCTATACGTGTGGCCAGTATATATTTGGTGGAGGAAGAACCCAGAAAACCCTGGAAAGAACCACTGACCCATGGGAAGCTACTGGTAAGCTTTGTTACATAGGTAACCATGACGATTGAGTTGAGACTGGAACTCTGCATACAGAGGTGAGATGTGTGAGTGATCTGCAAAGGTGAGTGCCTTAGACCATTTAGCCACCCATGACCCCAAGTCTATTAAGAATGAATCAAAAATGAAATTGGATTCTTTAGTAATTATTTTCCTTAATACAATTTCAAAACAACTGATTATCAATTTCTCAAGAAACAGAATGGATGACAATTTTTGTTTTATACTGTATTTTGCTTTTGTGCATTAACAGTAATTATGTTATAAATATAAATGTACCTACAAAAAAGGGATGAATGAAGTATAAGCATGAGTTACTACAAATAGAACTTTGCATAAGGAATAGTCCCTTACAGAACCCCAACATCTATTGATAATTGTTAAGGGGTTTTGTGTGAGTAAAAAATGATGAGAAAAACTACCAAGAAAACATGACCAAGGTAATAGGGGTTTTACGAGAGTAAAAAAATGATGGAAAAAACTCCCAGAAAACTTGACCAAGGTAATCTTAACATTGAGTCCAATACACAATCTCATTTAAATCAATGAGGTCTTTCAAAATTCATTATGCAAGGGCAAAACTTCCAAGACAATCATGTGCCATAATTTTGTCAAATTTCCATGGAAAATGGGCAAAACTTCCAAGACAACCATGTGCTGTAACTCGGTCAAATTTCTACAGAAAAAAGGCAAAACTTCTAAGACAATTAGGGTCTGTAGCTTGGTCAAATGTCCATGGAAAAAGACAAAACTTCCAAGACAATCATGGGCGGTAACTTGGTCAAAGTTCCATCGAAAAGGGCTCAACTTTCAAGACAATCATTTGCTGTAACTTGGTCAAATTTCCATGGAAAATGGTGAAAATGAAATCTGATATATCTTCTTTATATTATGCCCCACATTCATGAATTTATTAAAAGGTTATCAAGCAGAAACAATTTTTGCAATGAAGTGATGAAGAGACAATTAGGATTAACTATGTTTTCTTCATAGAATATACAACACCACCACCACCACCACATAAAAGACAGTTATCCTTGTGTGTGTCACTGTGCAATGCCTGAAACAGGCAACAGTTTGAACCAGCACTGGGTCATATGAAAAGCTTGCAACATTTCAAAGTAAACAGTCTGTTACCTATGAAACTTGCAAACCAATCTATCATATAGGCCAAAAAAAACAAATTTACCTTATCAGCTGAAAAACAGACCTTGGACTTTATAATCTTTTATCGATTTAAGATGTGCTATAAGCTTCACTAAAGTTGGAAAAAGATACCTATCAAAGTTTTTCAGCCAAATGATTAAAGGTTTCATTACATTATTTATACCATCATCTGCAGATAATCAAGGAAGGTTATTTTTTGATCAATATCAACCACTTTTCAGACATTTATACAGTTTAACAAAAAACATTTTTTTAACAAGCTGGTACCTTATGAGCTGGTCCGTTGTCTGGGATGGGAGGTGTTTCAGGAGGTTTAGGACTGCCCGCAGTCCATGAGTCTTTACACCAGGGCTTGAACTCTTTAAACACTTCCACACAATTAAAGGAAGGTAAGATAGCTGTAAAAAAGTGCTTCCAACAATCATTTTGGATTATAGAAACTAAAGTTTATTATTAGTATTTTTTAAAAATTATTTTTAAGGCAAATCAATTATTAAAGTTAAATTTCAGTAGCTGAAAAAAACAACAACAATATAAAACAAAACTTGCAAATCAGAACTGTGGTTCATCACTGTAAAGCCCCTTAAGATATTGCTGTCCATCTCAGAACATGCATTTGTTTAAGGATCCCATTAAAATGGGCAAATTTTACTTTAATATTGCCACCTAATTTATTTACTTGATTTCATCTCTCTGCAAATGAATTGAGAACCAATTCACAGGGGTCATGCTACTTGGCAAAATGGGTGAAACTGTTGTCTAAAAATGTATGACTTGAAAGCACCAAAGGGTAACAACAAAAAGTTGCCTTGGATTGTGAAGTCTCAGCAACATTTACTCATGTGTGATTTTATTTAACAGTTTTGTGCATAATCTCTATTGAGATATATAACAAATGTATAAAGGCCTATTGTGATATAAAAGCTTTAGAATATATGTTTTATTTAAGAAAATTTGTTTTGGAAGAGAAACTTGTATATACTTTTTATTTGATGATAATGACAGTCGCCTATTTTCAAAGTAAAATAATGCTGAATATCACAAAATATCACCAACAATACAACACAATAATAAAATTGTTCTGTGTATAATGTACACAAATGTAATTTTTCTCTCTCCTAATGAGTGTATAGCCAGATTAATTATTTATCTTGGCTGGCACTCATTGTGAAAATCAAAGTATTTCAATCATCTCATAACTATATGAATTGATTTGTGTTTTCTTCAATGAGTGTCTGTCAGAATCAGCTTGTGTGTTTTGTCCTGGCTGATGTTCAGTACAAGAAAATGAATAACCTTTTGCATCAAATTTTTAATTTACATGTTTCCTTTTTGATATATGTTGATAAACTGACAACTTATAATAGATTTTTATTTAAGGAGAGGCCAGCTATGACATATACAAAGGGATAAATACACCTTTTATAAAAAAAATTATGCATTCATAAAAAGGACAAAATATATACATCCATGGCAAGGATTACTTAAAAAACTTCCAAATGGGTGAGGAAAGGTGAAATGCTGAGAACAAGCCTATTCTGAAATACAATTTAGGCCTAGGGATGGAAAGAATGGAAACCTGGTAATGTGAATCTAAACAAGTACATCCATATCAAAAGTAAAAGAGGAACCCCAGTCAAATATCTTTTTTTATTTTTGACTAAAAAGTCTGTTTCGGTTTTACTAAAATACAACAAAAGACTGATCCACAACTTTAGAACAATAGGGGTTGGGGTGGGTCACCTCATAGGTCTGCTAGTTTATCATTACTGGAGGTGTCCACACACAAACAAAAAAAAACCCATAAAGAAAATATTCCCATCTTATACTAGAAAAAATATTTGGACAGGAATGTATACAAGAAAATATTGTTCAGTTAACATCTGTGTTAAATCTATGGTATGAAATCAGAATAAACAATAATAAGTATTATTCACATTTTAATTATTAAACAAAGTCATGTACATGCCCTTCCTGACCTTAAATAAAATATCAATTGTTGTTATAAAATTTAATACTGAATAAGTTTTACAGAAGTCTGTTCATTCCCAGTTGTTGAGTAATCTGCACTTTAGTTGTTATCACAAAACTTCTAGACAAAAATAATTTATCACTATGGACTTTTATTTAATGGCAGACTGGCACTAAATTGGGTTAAGAAAAACAGTTGTTGGATCTAATCATTACCAGTACAAGGGGGTGGTGGAGGTCATTCAGATATTTTCCCAGGAGTATTGCTTTCGCTTTGATATTGTAGCATGTAACACTAAATTGAATTTACACTGGATCACACAACTTGGCATACTGCAATGTTGATTTTGTCATATTTATCTGGGCATTTATATAATGATATTCCAAGGAATTCTGATCAGTAAGAAGTGCAATAAACTGAATAACTGCCATTTAAATGAATGTGTAATTAATTCTTAAACTGATACAAATAGCTGAAATAGCCAGTACAAATGCCTACATGACCTCCATGACTTGTCCCTTAAGTATTGTTTTAAAAATACCAGTTTGTGGGCATTCTGTTTGAAGCTGGAAAAGTTGGCAATTCCTCTTGTTACATGGGCCAGAAGGTCAATATTTGTTATTTCATTCTCCAGTAAATTGCACATGGACTCCATAAGGGACTGCAAACCACCCTGATAAATAAATAAGTATAAATTGGACATATGAATGAATAAATTATTTATGAATGAATCAATATATAAATTAATAAATTCTACTTATATGTTTGACATAATTGTATCAGTACACCTGAAAGGCTTTTTAAAGCCATGGTAACGGGAGTGAAATGCCATGCCCAGAAGCACACCATAAACACTGACCTGTTCTGGTCTTGTCAAACCCATAATCCACTTATTGTGAGTCTGGCATGCTGACCACGTAGTTGCCCCGACTAACCAGTACAATGAGCATGAAATACTAACCATTGAACCACCACAGAAAACCAGTACAAAATACATGGCATGTAGACAGATAACCAGTACAAAATACATGGCATGTAGACAGATAACCAGTACAAAATACATGGCATGTAGACAGATAACCAGTACAAAATACATGGCATGTAGACAGATAACCAGTACAAAATACATGGCATGTAGACAGATAACCAGTACAAAATACATGGCATGTAGACAGAAAACCAGTACAAAATACATGGCATGTAGACAGATAAATCTCTACCGATCAAGATTTTTTTTATTTTGATGGTAAATAAACAGAAAAGTTTTTGAAAATCCTTATTTGGATAAACTGATCAGTTTACATTGCATGCTGACCACTGAGCCACCCCTGCAAACCAGGATAATATGCATGGCATGTTGACCACATTGCCACCCAAAAAAGCAATCCAATGTGCTTGGGATGCTCACTGAGTCACCCCAGCAAACAAATACAATGTGCATGGGATTCTGACCACTAAGCCACCCTAGTTAACCAGTACAATATGCATGGCATGTTGACCATTGAACTACCTCAGCAAACAGTACAATGTGCATGGCATGCTGACCACTAAGCCACCCACGTTAAGAAATAAAATATGAATGGCATGCTGACCACTAAGTACTCAACCATTAAAATGATCATGCCATGCTGACCACTGAGTCACTCCAGCTCATCAGTACAATATGCATGCCATGATGGCCACTGAGCCACACCCAAAAATGAGCACAAATGTGCATAACATGCTGACCACTAAGCCACCCAGGCTAACCAGTAAAATGTGCCTGCACTGATTATGGAACTTTACCCTGCCATATTCAAAAGTATCTTCTGTCAGATGCTCAAACAGTTATTATTTGGTTTGATTTGATAGTTCTGTCAAATTAAAATATATACCCTATTTGAAACAATACACAAACATGCATTTGTAAGTACTCACCTCTCTTTCGATTGAAACTTGCATAACAATTAACCATAATAAGCACACACTTCTTGATCATAGTGGGCATGGTGAAGGAAAGCTTCTGCTAAAACCCACCTTGACAACTTATTAAATTTGGAACACTCTATATTTTTGACTTGTGAAAGAGCTTTTAGGATTATTTAAGAGAGAGAGAAAGAGAGAGAAGAGAGAGGGATATGCATATTCTGAGAGGAAAAGGAGAGGCAGATGCTGAGAGAGACAATAAATTGGAAAGGCCATTGAAGTTAAAGAAAAAGAAGTAGATAAATACTTTCCTCACTTTAAGAAAATTGCTGAAAACTTGAAATCGCCAAGAAAGCACTGGACTATTATTACAAAGTGTACATATTGGTAAAGCTTGTAAGGTCTACATTTCACTGTTGGTGCAACAAAGTGCTGATTATGATGTGGTTAAGGAATGTATCTTGAAGAGTTATGAGCTGGTACCTGAGGCATTTGAACAAAGGTTTAGGAATTGTAGAAAAGAAACTAGGAAAAACCTATGTCAATTTGCAGGAGAAAAGGATCAACTGTTTGATAGGTGATGCTCAGCAAAGAAGGCTGATCAAGATTACAATAACCTCAGACAACTCATATTAGTTCAAGAATTGCATCTACAGTGATGTCAAGACATATCTTGATGAACAGAAGGTGGAAACTTTAGAAAATGCTGCTCGTACAGCTGATGAGTATTCCTTGACTCACAAAGTTTCATTTGTCAATAAGTCTTCCTCTCAACAGTTTTTGGTAAAAAGTCATCCCAATCTCATACAAATACTTCCAAATCTGGCACAACATCTGATAAGACTGATCAGAAATCCTCATCTCTTCCTATGTACACTTATTGTAAGTATAAAGGGCATGAAATTTCTGATTGGTACAGATTTAAAAACAAGCAATAGAATAAAGATGGAGCTATTCCAAATGCTCTTATGTCAATGAGGTCAAGGTCATGTTGTTGTTGTTATAGGGTTTAAAGCCATTTTTCAGCACAAGATAGGTTATACATGGCGACCAGTATAAATAGTGGACGAAGAACCCGGGAAAACCCTGGATAGAACCACCGACCCATGAGAAGCTACTGGCAAGCTTTCTCACATACCCACATTGGCCGAATCCGAGACTCGAACCCACGCAGACAGAGGTGAGATGGCAGTGATCCGTAACGATGAGCTCTTTAGACCACTCGGCCACTCAGGGCCCCCCATGGTGTTGTATTGAAAGCAATATATTGGTTGGGTGAAACAAAGCCCAGTCTAATTTTGTTATGGAGAATTATGAAACATTCATGTTGAAAGGTTCTGTATCACTTATTGGTGATTCTGCAAATCATATCCCTATTAAAATATAAAGGGACTTGGAAGTTTCTCAGAGTATTTTGTTATCAGGTACTTTGCCTTTGTCTGAAAAGTCTTCTTGTAATGACAGTGTTTTTATTTAGGTAGTAGAGTGCAGCTTTGTTAATGTTCCTCTTTATTGTGTAAATTTGTCATCAGGCTCAGACTCAGGACCCATGACAGATCAGTGACTTTTTTTTTTACCCACTACTCAGGACCCATGACAGATCAGTGACTTTTTTTTTTACCCACTGAGGGTATTCATTTATTACTAGGCAATCATCTAGCTGGAGATAATTTTGTGGCTAATCCACTTGTAACTGACAAGCCTTGTTTGCATCAAAACGTTGATCCTGTTGAGACTGAAATCCCTGACTGATACTGTACTTGTGCAGACACTAGAGTAATGACAGAAAGAGCTCAACAGAATGAAGTTAATCAGGAAATTATTCCTTTAGCTGACACATGCATTGGTCAGTCTTTTTGATGAGGTCACTTTTGATCCTGGTATTGATCAATCAAGAGGTATTGATCACAGTTATCTTCTTTTAACTACTCATTCTCTTTATTATAATTAGGGTGACAAAAGACAATCATTCATTGTTGAACAGGAACAAGATCCTGATATCTACTGTTTGTTTCAGAGAGCTATTAGTGAAACTGAAGCCACACAAGTACCAGTTAGTAATTTTGTGAAAAATGGGGTTCTTATGAGAAAATGGAGACCACCTGAGGTACCCACTGGTAACGTGTGGCCCACGAGCTATCAAATTGTTGTTCTGAAGTCATTTCGATGGGAAATTCTTAGTCTAGTCCATGAAACTCCTTTGACTGGTTATTTAGGAGTCAGCAAGATTTATCACAAGATCTTGAATCATTTTCATTGGCCAAAAATTAAAAGTGATGTTTCTAAATATTGTAGATCTAGTAACACTTTTAAGATAGTAGGAAAACCCAATCAGAAGATACCTAAGGGTCATCTGCAACATAATGCTGCATTTGACCAAAAATGTGCAGACTAATGGTAGACTGTGTTATTTCCTTACTAAAGACTAAGTCAGGCAACCAATACTTGCTGACCATAATGTGTGCATCCACAAAATTTCCAGAGGCAATTCTTTTGAGGAATATTAAAACTAAAATGATGTTAAATGCTTTGATAATTGTTTTCACTTGGCCTTTTCAAATCTGTCCAATCTGATCAAGGTCAAATTTATGTCTGGAATTTTCCAATAAGTTATGCATGAATTAGACATCCAACAGTTTAAATCTTCTGCCTATCACCCTGAAAGTCATGGGGCTTTAGAAAGAGTTCATTAAACTTTGAAGAATATGATTCTGTCATATTGCTTTCTCACAGGAAAGTGTTGGGATAAAGTTTTTCATTGCTGATGTTTGCTGTTAGGGATCAGTTAAAAATCATTGGGTATTAATCCTTTTGAACCATGTTTTGGATCTTTGGACCCCAAAATTACCTTAAGTGCAAGCCATCCACAAAAGTATTATAACTGTGGATGGTGGAGAACTTTAGTTATTGTGCAAAAATGAAAATGTAACATATGACACAAAGGACATCATGACATTGCACACTCTGATAGTGGACATACACCACCAATGAAAATGTCCTGTGGACAAAATTTTCATGCACTGTTGAACCAATGATGTAGTTCATATGGTGCTAGCGTGCAAGTTTGGTGGTACCAAATAAAATATTAATCTAATATAATTCCTGAGGAAGTTGAGAAAATTAAACCACGCAGAATAGGTCATAGCAGACCATTCTGGTGTGCATGCAGTACTTGAATACCATAAGACAGTTGTGTTTCAAACTGGTAATACGTGTAAAGAAACTCAAACACACTTGAGAAAATTTTTACATCAATCTTGAAAAGCTGGTCACAGTTATTAAATTCTGATGAAGAGCACTTTGCAATGCACCACACAGCACAAGGTATTTTGGAATAGGAGTCACATACTAGACTGTCAAAACAATAATTTTTGATACTATTTATTTCAATGCAAGGGTGCTGACTGACCTGGTCATCTTGGTTGGTGGCCACATTGGCAATAACACATGCTGCATTGGTCAAGACCTGTATGTTACTTGGTTTGCTATGTAAGGCTTTCAACAGGCACTGTCCTGCAGAGAAGTCCTCCTAAAAATAAACAGGAATTTCTTAAAAGACTTAAGATTGCTCTTGCTTTTAAAATAGTTAAAAATTAAATATTTACAGATTTCATAAACTGATACCAATTCCATGATTCAGATTTTTAATCATCAGTCCCATGATTCAGATTTTAAATTAGTCTTTTGCTCTTTACTTTGTTTTTTTTTATATATTGAGCACCATTTTATGGCTATACATGCTAAAGTGCCAACTGCAGGTGAAAAATGAAAAAGAACCAAACATGAAATAAGAATACAATGGGTTTTATTCCAAGTTGGCAAACAAGTTTGATATGGCATAGGATGTGTCAAGGCCATCTGGCAGAGATGTATTCAAATGCCATATCAATGAAGTTCTTTCTTCTGACCCAGAACAAAATATAAATGCAATTTTGTATTTATTACATACCCAGTCCTTAATGCTTTCTAAATATTATTAACTTCACAGTTTGCATGAAAGTCAAAACAAATTGGAGTTCATGAAAGTCAAACAAATCAGGATTCATAAAAGTCAAACAAATCGGGATTAAAAAAAGTCAAAACAAATTGGGATTCATAAAAGTCAAACAAATTGGGATTCATAAAAGTCAAAACAAATTGGGACTCATAAAAGTCAAACAAATAAAAGTAAAACAAATTGGGATTCATAAAACTCAAACAAATTGGGATTTTATAAAAGTCAGAGTCAGTTTGTCTAGGGATATCAACATCAGGGAAAATACCTGAATAGTTCCCAATGAGGCATATGATACTGAATTAGACTGAACATGTGTATCAAATGTCAGATCAATCATGTAAGATTAAAAGGGTATGTAATAATTTTGTCTGCTGCTGACCTGTATAACTCTGTGTTTCTGAAAGGCTGACCCCATGGAAAGGTGACCTAGAACCTTTAGGGACACTTCCTGCATCTGCAATAAAAAGAAGGAAATGGACAACAGACCAGTAAAAATCAAAAGACATGGATTCCTCTAAAAATCTATGAGTGTATTCTACAAATGTGGATGTTCCACCAAAGTGCCTCTAAACTGACCTAAATGCACATATAAAGTAAATTGTGACAGACAGATGAACAGACAGACAAGGATACCACTGTATGTCTTAGCACTGTCATGGTGAGCCATATATATACTATTATTATTTGGAATACCATATTTAATCACTTTAATGTTCACTCCAAACAACAGAGACTCTGATCTGCTACCACAGAATGCACCAGCAGATCAGGATCTATGTTGATTGTTCTACTGATTAGTCATAACAAACTGCATAGATCCAAATCTACTAGCACATGGTGTGATGGCAGATCTGGGTATATGCAGTTTGCAGTTGGATTAGAGTTATAAGTGAGTAAATACGTATATGGTAGCATATTGAATTTTTTCATGTTTTCCCTTTTTTTATCATTGAAATATACACTACAATTTATTACAAATAAACAATTTTGACTCATTCAATTCTTCAAACCATTAAATACTACATATGTAACAAAAATGTACAAAACAACAATTTCTAAAAGCATACAGCCTGTAACAGTTATCATGATCTATGATTACATAACTGTAAGTGACTCTCTAAAGCTACTGTCTTTCTCTAATGACAAGACCACAGTGCCAGCCTAATATCATTTTCTAAAGTTATGTTACAAACTAATATTTAGATGTGGTATTGTTATGCTACAGTAAATTCTTTGACAAGTGCATATATCTCATTTCATCATTCATTTGGATACCAGCAGTGATAGCAAATCAAGGGCTATGCCTTTACACCACATTATGTGCCTTTTAAATTACATATCTTTAAAAAAAAAAACCATTTGGAGAACATGCCATTTTGTATTAATAAAAATCCTTTCAAGTTCCCAGACCATGATCAGGAATGTGGTGTCTAATCTTCTGTTGCGGTTAGTATTCAAATCTGCACCCAAACATTTTGGTCATGGGTTTTGGAATTAATTTCACTTGAGAATATTTATTTTAAATAATAATCCAGCATTAACGAAGTCCCAGTTTATGTGTATTTTATATTATTTGAATTGACAAAATGATTTTAATAGAGTGGGTGAAAGTCAAATTTAAAAGCAATATCTGCAAGTATTTTTCAATTTAGTGAATGAATAAATTTTTCATGCTGCTGGGCCTACAAAAACGGTAGACTCTTTTGAAATTAATTACAAATTATTATAAATATTTCCAGGAATAACATTATTGTTTATCCCTGGATCAGAAGTTGTTGTTGTGGGTGGAGAGGGCTTGCTTTTGAATGTGGGCATATCATTAGAGAAATATGATATAGAGTTTGAGAATAGTGCAATGTATGTGGGAAGTAAAAAATTTCAAATGTACTTTAATATGCCTGAAAAAATGAATAATGTTACACCCAACTAGCTTCTCGCTAGTATTTCAAGAGCTGGAGTCCAGGATTCCCAACCTGGAAAATATTTGAGACCCAATCGTAAAATTAGGATGGTCAAGAATCCTGATTTTACTATGAAATGTTATAGTGCTACATGACATTGTACTGGGCAGAAGTAAAGAATGTACTGGCCCATAGTCAGTATTCTTTTACATATAGTCCAATTATACTGCACAAAAGTAAATAGTGTACAAGTATTTGCCAACTTAAGTGACTTAGATCTGACGATAACACGATTTCATATGAATTAGTTTAAATTTCATGCTTTTAGCAGAGACCAAAAAACTAATGAAATTATTTGTCTAAAACAAAACAAAAAATTAGGATTCATAAATGGCTAAAATGAATAGTATTAAATTTAAATGAATTATGTATTTTTCAATAAAAATTAACAGCAGTGAACCCAAAATTTCGAGTTACATGATTTCAAGCTACGCTACCAATCTTGGGAATGCAACTATCGAATAAGTCAGGGGTTAGCTATTACTGGCATGGATAATATTTACAAAGTAACAAAATTGTCAGTGTTCTATGTATTGTATTGGCATGGATGTATTTACAAACTAACACAATTGTCACGATGCTCCTTGTGTCTGCATTGGCATGGACAGTATTTGCAAGTAACAACATTTTCACAGTATCCATGTGTCTGTTTTGGCATGGATGGTATTTGCAAAGTAATATGATTGTCAGTGTTCCATGTGTCAGTATTAGCATGGATGTATTTACAAAGTAACACAATTATCACACTGTTCCCTTTCCCTGTGTCTGCACTGGCATGGACTGTGCAAAGTAACACAATTTTGATAGTATTCCATGTGTCTGTATTGGCATGGATGGTATTTGCAAAGTAACAAAACTGGCAGGATAAGCAAAATAATCTACTTTGAAAGAATTAAAACACATATTTGTCTCTTAGTTGTCAATTTTTTTTGTTATGTAATGTAGACATTGAATTAAGATGCATTTAAATTGTCATGTGGTTCAGTATCTGATATATTTCTTTTCTGCACTGTCTTTACATAAGACATATGAATCAATTATGTATTTGCATGAATATTCCATCAATTAGTCTATTATTCTTTCGATTCAAATTTTGATTGAGAAAGTAAAGAACTAATAATTTATTTCTATCAATTCTTTCATTATTTATTTTTGTTTAAATTATTTCCTAACCTGCTCATCAGACGAGATGGTTTGAGCAAGCACTTTGGGGAGTACATTCACATTTCCCTCCATGATGGCCTTATGAGTGCCGGGGTTCTCAATCACCAAACTAAGTGTACTTATGGCCAGCAGGGCTATGGCTTCATTAGGATTTCTGAACAGTTTAAGGATTGCAGGCAGAGCTTGGTCTGATATGGCTGAAATAGAACACATTAAGGAGAAAAATTGGTGGGTATGTAGGTAGACAGATAGATAGATAGATAGCCATGTCTTATCACAATGTTCTAGACAATATAAGAGTATGTATTAATTAGCATAATTTTTCCACGCCCATCCACCACTTTTAAAAGTTTGTTACCATATTTGCCGGCCTATAAGTTGATGTGGAGTATAAGTCAAATTTGCAAACTTTTGTAAATTTCCCATCCTTCATCCATATATAAACAATGCAGAGTATAAGAGGAGGCCAGATCAATACATCAACTTTGTTGGTTTTTTTTATTTTGTTCTACATAACATCATGAATTTTGTCTTATCTGCAACTTGGTAAATTTTCAGTTCAGGATGTAGAATTAAACTATAAAATAATAAAATAAAATAGAGACAAACTGTCATACATATAATTATATTGTTATAAAGGATATACAATTTATCATTTAAAAAAAATAAATAAAGAAAATAAATAAAATAAAACATATTTATAAAATTTTATATAGTGCATTGGTATTAAGGCCAATAGGATACAAAGTATCTAATTTATGAATCCAGTAAGTTTCTTTTATGAGTCTATTCATGTCTCCATGCACAATATCTATTGGCATGAAAGAAAAATCGAGTAGAGAGTGATTATTGGTATTAAAATGTGTTGAAATATTAGAGGAAAACTGACGATCTCTATAATTTTTTTATATGAAAGCGATGATTATTCATTCTCTTAGCAAAATTGTATAAATATTTTTAATTTTTTTTTAATTTTTTTTTTTTTAATTGATAAATTGTATATCCTTTATAACAATATAATTATATGTATGACTGTTTGTCTCTATTTTATTTTTTTTACTGATTCAGGTTTCATTAGAGACTCATGTATCTTTAAGATCATGTCATACATATGTAATTGTTATGATGCATATCATTTATGACATTACATAATGATGTAATTGTTATTTTAAAATATAAAGATGTCATGTGTTTCTTTCAAAATATTTTGTGCCTGAAGAAGCATGTATTAAATGCGAAACTAGTTGCACAGAATTATCAGCGTTTGTGTTGTTTTTTTATCCCAATTCCCAAGAATGAAACTATAGTAACTTCTGGTTTCATGAATATTAAAGGTATCACTGTATGCTATTTCAGATTGCCAGCATTAGGGAAATTGCATAAGTGATGCTAAAATGCTTTTTCCAGTTTTGTTTGAAAGAGAGAGAGAGGGAGGCATATGTATTCCATAGCATATTTCTTCATGCACTTCGTATCCTGATATGAGAGAAATTTCAGCCTTACTACCTCTGTTTAGCTGAAGCTTTTGTCAAACTGAGAAAACAGTAATAAATTAAATAGTAAATGTAAACTATTAAAATACATACCATATTCCTTCAGTTTCAAAGTTTAAATATTCACAATATTTATATCCATAGAGACTCCATTAGGTTAAATCCCAAGAATGACCATTTATCATGCTCTCTAATTTTCTTGGCAAGTATGATGACCTCTCCATTCCCAACAAATAATATTATTTTTATAAGTGCATGAACTCTTTCTGTAGTTAGGCAGCATTTATTTTTTATCACTGCTTCCAAACGGTTCTGTTGGCAAGTTCAAAAGATGTTACTAGTTCATAAATTTATATGAGTAACCACCTGGCATTTCCTTTCAATACATGGTACCGTATTCAAAATACCTTATGGGTAGCCTTATTTCTCTATTGGTAGCCTCAGTAATATGATCTGGTCTGCTGAATCTTGATATCAAACAGGCATGCCTGTCCACTCCCACACCAAGAGAAAAAAGTTTATGTTTCCGTATAACTCCAGAATAAATTTCCACTGAATTTCTTTCTCCCAAAATTTTTTATAAAAAAGTACACTTGTTTAGTTTTCTAGAGAATAAATTATTAAATTCCAAAAGCAATGAAAATCAAACTGGCTACAACAATTAGAAACACCTTGTTCCCTCAAGGTGTTGAGAACAGCTCTGACTCGATCTTGTAGGAAATGGCTGTTTTAAGCCTCGATTTTAGGTCACATGGTACTCCACGTGATGGGCTAAATGGTTTACTAATTTGAACACCGCAATAAAATAAAATGCCATTTATCACGTATGCAAGAATAGCCCTATCTAAGAACCAAATTCTTACACTGAAAATATATAAAAAAGAAAGGCTGTTTACAGTCCAGTTAACACGCGGGCCGAAATGTCCTTGGAAATAGCCAATCGTTATCACTCGATGTTTACAAAACTGTGTACCAGAGTGAGCTAAAAATAATGCTTTTGTAATAGGTTTTACGTTCTAAATAAACAGAATTTACTTGAAAAAAATATAGAATCCCGTGAAAATAATCTTTACAATAAAATGTAATGAAACAAAATATAAAATAAAAAGAATTTTAAAACTGACACACAAGCAATTTAATTACATATATGTAACACTTCCCCCCCATAAAGAAAAAGAAAGATTTATTTAATAAAGCTTTCTTTTTACCATATGTAAATTATACACGAGGTAAAACAAAATTACATAAGAAAATTCTTATGAATTATATAAAGTGTACATGAAATAATATTTCTATACACGGGAAAGTGCATCTGCAATCAAACTGTCTTTTCCTTTGATGTGCCTGATGTTTAGATTATATTCTTGCAAAAACAAACTCCACCTTAATAATCTTTGATTTTTATTGTCATCTTGTCGATGAAAGTAAGGGGGTTGTGATCACTAAACACAACAACCGGAGAAGGAGCTGAGCTAATGTAAACTTCAAGATGCTGTAGAGCCAATATTAAAGCCAAACATTCCTTCTCAATTGTTGAGTAATTTCTTTGGTGCTTATTAATTTCTTAGAGAAATAGCACACTGGGTGCTCAACACCATTTCTATCTTCTTGAATCAATACTGCTCCAACTCCAACATCACTTGCATCCACAGATAATTTAAAAGATTAATTGAAATTCGGAGCTGTGAGAACCGGCGCACTTTTGAGTATGGCTTTTAATCTATCAAAAGCTTCCTGACATTTTTCACTCCAAAGAAACTTGTTTTTCTTACTTAACATGTTTGTCAGGGGTTCAGCACCATTAGAAAAATTGGAACAAAACTTTCGATAGTATCCAGCCATACCCAAAAATCGCATCAGTTGCTTTTTACTGACAGGCACAGGAAATCAGAGATAGCCTTGACCTTAGCATCCATAGGTTTAACTTCACCATATCCCACAATATGTCCTAGAAAAGTTACACAAGCACGGCAGAACTCACTTTTAGATAAATTGATTGTCAAATCTGCATCAGTGAGTCTTTCAAAGAATTTTCGAATCATGACTAGATGTTCTTTTGAGGTGTCATTGTAGATAATGACATCATCGATGTAAGCATCACAATTATATAGACCAGAGGTAATCATATTCATCAAGCGTTGAAAAGTACTTGGGGAACCCTTCATCCCAAACGGCATTACTTTATATTGATAGAGTCCATCTGGAGTCACAAATGCCGAATTTCCTTTGCCCTTTCCGTTAGTGGAATTTGCCAAAATCCTTTCATCAGGTCAAATTTGGTGATGTACTTGGCATTTCCAATTTTATCAATACAATCATCGATTCTTGGTAATGGAAATGAATCTGTTTTTGTTACACTGTTCACCTTCCTATAATTAGTGCACATACGGAAAGTTTTATCTGGTGTTGGAACAAGTATACACGGTGAACTCCAATCACTTTTACTGGGCTCTATGAAATCGTTCTCCAGCAAATACCGCATTTCCTTTTTCAAGTATTCCTGTTTGAGAGGGTTCATCCTGTATGGGTGTTGTTTCACAGGTTTTTGTGGTCATTCCAAGGCTAGCTCCTTGTGGAGGATACCCCCACTGTGAAGATTTGGTTGTGGGGGATTGGGGGTGGGTTGCTCCCAATAATTTTATTTAAACTATTATAAAAGTCCCACCCAAGCTTGATTTTGGTTGGAAGTTAAATTAGTAAAAGACAGATGTAGAGTTCTGAGCCCCCAGTCAGCAATGCCAACAGTTAAATGAATAAATATACAAAAAGGGTGAAATTCAGTGAATAATAATTTAATAATAATTCAATAGTCAAATGTTTCAAATTTCCCAAGTACACTCTTTCTGCTCTACCCTTTAATAGCCTATTGCATCACTTGATTTGATGTGTGAGATAGATTTCCACCTGTCCTTGTGTTCTACTCATCTATGTATTCTTCTCTTCTATCTCCCAATTCCTTCTCCTCTTCCTCCCCGACTTTCTCCAAATTCCTTTTCCTCCTCCTTCTTGACTTCTCTATACTCCTTCTCCTCCTCCTCGACTTCTCTATACTCCTTCTCCTCCTCCTCCTTTCTCCTCCAGACTACTTTTCCTCCTCCTCCACCTTCTATCCACCTTCTCTCACTGACTAGACCTTTGTCGACTCCGACTGCTCTGCTAGTCTTAGTTCCATCTCCACCTCTTGAAGACTTGGGACTCAACTGAACTGGATGTTCTGTCCCCTAAAAAGCTTCCTGTGAAAACACAAGGATGGTACAATATTTTTCCTTAGCCCTCTCATCTCACACTACACGCAGCCTATCATCAGATAATGGCTATTAAATTTCTTCGGTCATGCATTCATTCGCACTGAAATACTCATACATTCTGGCATGGTAAAACACATCATAATAAAACCACAGTATCAATTAATTCTTATCCATACAACAATAAATTGCTTCACATTAGTACATACTCCTAATCCCATTATACTAACAATGTCACAATAATCAGATGCATTTCTTTACAGTACAACTCATACAAAGTATACAAATATTCGAATATCCATGCTCTGATATATTCATACATTTATTGTAACTAATCTTACATACTTCCATCATTTTCCCAAACTCACAATTCAAGCATGCGTAAATTCTAACATAACGCTTTATTAAATGTGCTGGTTTGCTACGAAGTAACCTAATAGCGAATTACAAAATTAATTCTGACCACAAACTAACAATCTACATAATTCTCTATGTAAAACTCAAGCCCATTTCTCAAATACACATGTAAATGAATCACTACAAAGGTGTGTGTGTGTGATTTAGATTTTTAACGTAGCTTTAACAATTTTTCAGTCATATCGCTACGATGTCTGCAGTGTGACAGTTTATAGTGATGTCCAGCACTGGGGCATCATGCCGCAGACATGTAGCATGATGTCCCACCCAGTCACATTATCCTGACACCAGGCCGACCATTCCTAACAATAACCTCTTAACGCTGAGCGCCTAGCGAGGCGGCTGTTAGTACCATTTGTAAAAGTCTTTGGTATGACTCGGCCGGGGATTGAACCCACGACCTCCCGCATCCGAGGCAGACTCTCTAACCACTAGGCCAAGGGAGCGGTCAACTAGGTAGATTTAAAGGACAGTATGATAGATACCTTCGACAAAGAAATAATCCTATTCATATGGGGAGGGAAATTACATTGCCTCCGCAGCGAATACTCATAAAATAATGATGGAGGGATGACTAAATACCCCACATCTTAGACATTATAGATTAGAAAATATTTTGAAATAGCATTTTAAAAAATGGATAAAAGGGTGTCTGTGTGGAAAAATATGTTTATTTGTCTATACGTTGAAACAAATACCTGGGATATACAGAAACAATAATATAACTAAATTAATAGAACCGCCAAGAAAAATGAGATATATCAAAAATACAGTTCTTAAATATAGTCAGATCAAGAAAATATGGGCTGAGGAAAAATATTTCAATATATACAAACTTTTAATCCAAGATTTTAGCAGGAAAACAGATTATAAAGTGGAATTTAGAAATCCTAATGAAATTCTGGGCCTAATATTAAGTCAACATCCATGCAAAACATGATATATATGTACCTACGTGATGGCTAACTGGAGATGTAGCATTTGGAAGATATTTAAAACGAAAATTACCAGTATGCCACTTTATGTGAAACAACGTTTATACGCTAAAAAAAAA
>JAECUM010014133.1:0-45639 GCA_016617855.1 Megalonaias nervosa | reverse complement strand
AGGCAGCTACTAGTACCATTTTTATAAGTCTTTGGTATGACTCGGCCGGGGTTCGAACCCGCGACCTCCCGCATCCGAGGCGGACGCTCTAACCACTAAGCCACCAGAGCGGTTCACTACAAAGGTTATTCGACATACTAAACAATGCTAGTAATTAAGTATACATACTACAAATAATTACAATTATGATACTGTAATATTCTGCAAAAATCGAGCAAATAACTTACTGACCTTTTTGAAGCTTTCTTCCCTTAGAATCTGTTTCTAAGTTCTACCATCAAATTACGAGTGGCTTCCCGGAGTAACACTATTTGCACAACGATCTGTCTAGGCATCTACTAACCCTTCTGCTTGTAAGTTTGAAGTTACAATTTGGATCTAAATTGTAATCACACCCTCTATCTCAATTCTGATTGGATGTCGCTGTGAACCAATCCAATCAAACTTAGCAGACAATGTCCCTCGCTGTCTGTCCACGTGGGGACAGATGAGAACGCACCCTGTTCACCCTGCAGGCTTTCTTTGATCTCTGAACAAATGTTTAATACCTAGGTGTGAATACTACAAGCCTTTGTCTAGTTGGTACTATCTATCTGCGGCAATGTTCAGACATCAAACACATGGCTTGTAATAATACCCTAGTTTATACACAACTTGATAGCTGGGGCTGAGCAAACGTGACACTCCTGATCTCTTAATATGTCATTATTTTTGCAAAGAACTCCTGATTAATACATTTTGTCTGTCAATTTTTATTTCTCGTAAAAGATCCTACATAAACAAATTTATTGTATGCAATCCACAGAAGCCGTGTTTTATTTTATCACCTGTGAATTTTGTTGTAACAAAATAGTTGTTATCACACTACACAGAATTTTTTCTACAGTATACAGAATGTTTAGTTTAAACATTATTCATGTAAATTTACTGCATTCCCCCCCCACCAACAATAAAAAAAAAAATATAACACTACAATAAAATTGTCTGCAATTAGTTTGAATCCCAAGAATGATCACTGCGAATGCTGTGAAATTTCTCTACAAGCAAAGTAGCACCTCCATTCCCACCAAAGAAACTTAAATGAGTAATATACAAATGTCAATTACCATCATTAAAATAAGAAGGAATGATAAAGCATACCACGTGCCCATGTGCCCCCAAAAACTAATTAAGAATAAATATTTTATTTAGTAAACAGTGTTAAATACCTTACGAGTTGACAATAAGGAAATAAGGTGGGATATAAAATGTGGGAAAAAACAGTTGCCACATGTATAGAAGCTTGAGATTGCAAATTTTAACTGTTAAGTTGAATTCACACACATTTTATGCAGTGTAAGTTACAATGAAACTGGGCATCATCTGTTTGCCAATTAGTTGCTGGTGCCTACATACACACACTGTAGAACATGGATTCTTTGGAGTATGTTGGAGGGGCAGTCCTTTTTACAAGATAATTGCAATGATAAGGATTAACTGTTAATTAATCACGCTGACTTTCTTGCTTGTTTACTTAAGTCTAACCTTAAGCTATTGTGCAATTTGACCACAGCTGACCAGAATATCAAAGCAGGCACATCCTGGGGGAAAAATAATGTACATCTGAGGAAGAAATAGAGCGTCCTTTGACAATTTCACACATACTGGACTGGACTAAAATTAGATGGAATTGTTTACCCAGTGGTATTAATTGATAATGGAATACAGTATTGCACCTGTACGTGAGTAAGATCACAATCATCAGATAACTAAACAATACAGATTACAAATCATCCTTAAATCTCTCTCTCTCTCATCGGGGCATGTTTTATTTCATACTGGGGTGCAAGAAGAATAATGTGATGGAATACATGTCTTTGTCATGGCTATTCTATTTCTAACTTGTCAATTCTAATGCACATATATATAATCAAATTTAAATAAGATATATTGCTAGTACATGCTTCTTCTGCGCAATTACATCTGATGTATGTTCATTTTTAATACTGATGATCATGTAAACATTTTAAAATCTTTCTCAGTGTGGGGTCCTAAATTTTTTCAGACATGTTCACTTTCCCAAAATGAAATGTTTTTAAACACATTATTTTTTGTATTTTTGGAGATTTGTTTTTCCTATGAAAAATTACATGACATACAATAAAGCAATTTGAATGACAAAACCATATATAAGTCAATTCAGAGTATAAGACGGAACCCAGATTTTCTGGTCAAAAAGTATCAACTTATAGGCTGACAAATATGGTACATTAGTTTCCAATTTTAAACCCACCTTTTACTTTTTTAAAACTAAACTTACTAGACAGAGACCCTGAGCTTATGATAGAAATACCATATTACATTCCATGTTACATGCCATGTTCTGATAACTGAAAGCTCCAGAACAAATATATAAAAAGAACTTACAGGTCACCCTATAAACAGTGTCAATCCCACATAACACAAAGGGTATTCAGTATGAACTTACTACCAATACCTTGTTGTCTAAGGGATGGAGATTTATAGTGTCAATTCCACATAACACAAAGGGTATTCAGCACAAGCTTACTACCAATACCTTGTTGTCTAAGGGATGGAGATTTACAGAAGATCATCAGGGATCCAATACCGTCTTGTAGCAAATCGGCTTTACCTGGGTCTGCTCTGTCCATTATACTGAAAGAAACCAAACAACGATGAAAATTCTGTCCATCCTGGCACATTTTTAAACCATGTTTTGTATGATTTTTAATTAAATTCACTAAATAAACAGTATGAAAAATTGTCAAAGCATAATTCTAAGTCCATTCATAGTTAATGAACTTGTCAAACAATCATGCAAGCTAAAATAAAGATTGGGAGTGAATAAGGCTAGCACTTGGAGTAAAATGTGTTCTTTGTTCAGTCAAGTTAAGATATAAATGAAGCAAAGTACTGAAAGAAAACTTTATCTTTGCCAAATTAATTGTATTGTATCTAATAAAATTAGATATTTACCTTCGAATTTGAATGTTAAAATGGATGAAAAATTAAATGCAAAATAACCTGACATGACCATTCTGCTCTGTTAAGTCTTTGGTGAAAAAAAAAACAGGGGGTCCTTGCCAGAGGATATTCCCAAAATTGAAGCAGATATCATTCCTTTATTATACCAACAGCAAGTGCTGTTGCACAGCTGGAAAGAGATTCCCTCCTTAGAAGACTGAAGAAGGTTGCTGAACAAAGATCAGCATGTGAAACCATGGTGACAAGCAGCTCTGCCTTAATTCCAGTGCTTTGAGTGCCTTAACTGGAAGCCAGGCTAGTCCAGATCCCCATTTAAATTCCCGCTTTTAATGCCCTCACATCAAAGCAGGGAGATTTAAGAGGCCAGGCAGGAGTGCAGTCTGTATATAGCCACAGAAGCCTGAGGTTTCAGCATTTAGGGGGGAACAATCCACCCCTTATGCTGCCTAGCCAACTACTGGCCCATACAAAGCCTTTGAGAGAGATCTCTAACCATAGCTGAATGTGCAAGTAAAAAGAGATCTGGGCATGAGGCAGTCTCCGAGCCTATCCAAACTGGAGAGAATTTTCTCATCCTTTGAATCCAAGCGGCTTGTGACAAATCCTGTGCAAGGTGGTAAACAAAAGACCAGATCTCTTCATCCTCCACTACGTAAGCTGAATGGTGGAAGAAGAAAGGGTATCTGAAGGGAGAAGGAGGTACCATCTCAGTCTGTTCTAGGACCAACAGAATATCTTCATCCTGCTCCTGGCCCTAACTCCATGTCTCTCTGTTGAGGAGACCTTGGGGTAGAAGTATCAATGTCCCGTTGCTCCACACAAGGAGTAATGGGAATGCCTCTAGTAGCAGACTTGGCAGGAGGATGAGGATGCTTCTTGACCCTCCTTGAGTATTTGAGGGAAAAAGTTCAGCTCCGCTCCTTCCTCTCTGTCTCCACTTAAGCAAGTGATATCAGTATGTGACTCACAACATCAGTACTGTTATCAGACCAGTGCCACAGAGTCCATGGTGATATAAATGGGACAATTCACTTTTCTGAAACTAGGGATGGGGTGGGAATCTGATCTGGTCCCCTTCTCTAGCCAGGCATGAAGGAGGAGATTCTTTGGACACATATTGAACAGTAGTGATCTGGGCTGCTTTAGGAGGGTGATGGTAGCTGTGACTCTCCTGGGTACATCTGTTGCCAGAGAGATCAGATCGCTGATCCAGCATTGTAGAGGGGATATCAGAACTATCTGGCAGTTCATGTCTCTCACTTTCTGAACTACTTTTGTTATCAAAGGATGGAGGGAAGGCATAGGCCTACATTCCCTCTCAGCTGCCTGATAGAGCAACAATGGCCCATGCTTCTGGTTTGGAAAAGGGGAGACAAATGTGGGTAATTTGTTGTTCCACCTCATCATGAAAAGATCTATCATCTGTGTGAAGCAGTGGTCCTGTCCTTGACAATGAGTCAGCTAAAATGATGAGCTGTCCTGTTGTGTGGTGGACCTGAATATTTATTTGGTACTGGACACACAGCCAAAGGTAATCCCATACCATGACACAAAGGTTCGGTGATTTCATCCCTCCCTAGAGGAGGTACATGACCATTACAGAATTGTCTGACAGTATTATGAACTTATGTCCACACAAGCATTCTTACCAACTGTTGAAGGCACTGAGGATGGCTTTCATTTCCAGGAAGCCAGTATCAAGAGCCAGTAACCATCATGAAACCCGGTAGCACATGTGCTCCCCAACCCGACAGACTTGCATCAGTACAAATCATGATTTCCAGTTATGGGTTTTCAAGGGGTATTCCTGCTTTGAATCACTTCCTTTCTTGCCACTGAAGAAAGAAGTTTTTGATTTGGGTCGATATCATAATAATCTGATCTAGATGGTATGTGAAATGTCACCACTGGGATAGAAGGGCCATTTGTAATGGGTGCAGGTAAAGGTGACCAAGGGGTAACAAACCTGCTGCTGCATTGAGCAAACTCCTTTGCTGAGGTAAATGTTTTGTCTGAAATCCTCTCGGATGCATGAACGATGTTTTCGATGCATTTGGATGGAGACCTACAAGATTGAGGTGTGTAAGAAATTCCATGCCAAGATGGATTAAAATGTTGAGGGAATAAGGTCCAATTTCTTAATGTTTATTATCTAACCCTAGATTGCACATGAAGACAAGAAGGTTGTTCATATCTTGGACCAAAACTTAACTTACCAAATGTTTTTAAAGGATGTCGTCCTGGTATGCCAAAATCACTGTGGAGAAGGTCGTTCTGAACCAAAAGATTACACTAATGATTTTGTGAAGGCCCAAGGGCTTAGGTTGAGGCCAAAAGGAAGAACATGGAACTGATATACTGTGCCCCGATAGACAAAGCAAAGATATTTGCATGTTGTTGTATGGGTTTAAATGTGAAAATATGTGTCAAACAAGTCTATGTTGATCACATAGTTATCATCTTGTACTGAAAGACAGAAGGATTTTGCCATCTCCAACTTCAGTTTTGGGGTCAAAATATACTGGTTGAACCTGCTAAGGTTGATCACAGATCAGAAACAGTTTTGAGTAGAAATTTTGAGGGTATGGCTTTCATACAATCTCAACTGCTTGCTTTATGAGTAAAACACTGATCTTCTGTAGTACATGTATGTCCACCTTCATGTAATTGTTTGGGGTTTCTGTCATGAAAGGGTGCATTGAAAGTGGAGGCCTGATAAACAATATTCTGAGGCCCTCCAATCACCCAATCATTTTGTGGAAAGAGGTCGATCCAAGCCTGACATAAAGGAGTCTGGCAACCATGCGTGGGTCACCAGCAGGCAGGGGAAACTGACAGGTGGTGGGAGGCTTCTTGGAGGAGAAACATTCCCTGCCTGATGGCAAAATAAGTAGGAGTGTATGACCATCTATAATTTGCATGGCCATGGCTATTCTGTCATCTTTGGGAATTGCCTCTATGGTATCCCAGGTAACAACTGTCATTTCTTTGAATGATCCCAGAGTTAGACATCTGGATAAGGGAGCTTGCATTGACAATGTAGTGGTCACGTTTTGTGCTGCCTGTTTTCTGACCTCCTCAATTCTACCCTTGAACAGAAGGAGAGCCAAATAGGAGGGTGTGCAAAGGTGTGGCATGATGGGACTTTTGAGATGAAGATTGCATCTTGTCTAAGTCTATGTTGCAGGAGGCTGTTAAGGTGGTAGCCATGGAGTGGTGAGAAGTCTATTCATAACTTTGGTGATGGAACTCTATAAATACCAGGCGTGATCATGTCTGGCCTTCTCAGTGAGGTAAAAAATTGCTAACGATGCCAAGTCAAATAGTGAAGAAATCAATATAACAATCCTCACTAGCTTGGAGGTGGCACTAAAGACTCGTCAGTTCACCTTATAACAAAGTAGTGCAGTCATGCCAAAAGCAGAAACATCCTTTTATTTCCAAACAGGATGCATCATAGTGCATCTTATACCAGTCAGAAGCTAGCTGGCAAATGACTCAAAGAAACGAAGGCTTTTTGTTGACTGGGCAATGTTCTAAATGATGAACTATTGTCTTCATTTTCTACATCCTCAGAGACTTTGACCTTGTTGGTAGGGATGAAAGTAGATGGAGACAGACATTCGGATGGAGGCATAATATGACTGATTTCTTATATAGCTGCCTTAAAGATGAATTCTGCCCAATGGATTCCATTGTCATATTGGACAATTCAGGTATTTCCACTTCTTCCCCTTCATCTAGCTGGGGATAGTCGACCTCTTGTACACCTTGGATCTGTGGGTAAAGCATTCCATGTGGCAATGATGATGACATATTATTGGCATGAATCATTTTTTCCATAGGATATTTGATAAAAGTGGTAATAAAGTAGAATGCTGGTTTGGAATGGTCAGATTGGCTTGGCTGGACAGCTCTATGAATAAAACTGGTTTGCTATGAAGTGGTATAATAATGTTTGGTCCAGCTGATCAATTTCACTGTGTGGTATGTTCAGTATAGGATATTGTTACTGCTGGAATACGTACACGGGCAGCCAGCTGCTGGCTTGCCAGTCAAAGATAAGCAATTTGTGACCACTGTAGTCATATATCACACTTTTGTACAGATGGACCAGCTGGTTGACAGAACAGGATATGGCAGATGATAAACGCCATGATGGGTGGATGGTTTGGCTGGCTGGCTATCCATCCATCCATACAAGTCAAATTGCGGCTCTTTCAGTCAACCCATATAAATCAAATAACATGCCCTCACATCTCACAAGAATGTTGTTGTGCATGGATGGAGTATGGGGCAATTTTATATTCACGCCTCATGGGTTAGTGACACATATAACTCTTAAACCCTCATGCCCCACAGAGAGAGTGATAGTTGACTTAGGATTGTCACACTTTATGGGTGGATCTAAAGGCTTATTCTTAATAGGATCATGAAAAATTCATGTTCCATTATCAACAATCTTGATGATATGGCGTTATTTATTAAATAGAGCATGCATGATTCCGACTCTTGGCTGGAATCGTCTCTCATTCCAACTGCATTAAAATTTGGCATTCTCTTCTGAACCCTCACACTGGATTGACGGAGAACCTTGACATCCACCATGAGACTTGTGAGATATCCTGAAGTGGAATGTAGGTTCAGTACCCCATGCTGAGAAGAAACAGATATTGCTCTTTTCTTGTAGCCCCTGAACTGTTTTTTAAGATAATTAGACCAGGTATTCTTTGTCCACACTGCACACACTTTACACTGTAATGAATGATACCAAAGAAATGAGTGCAAACAACAATTATATATATATATATGAAATACATACAAATGTGGTATAAAAATGAATTATAATTTGAGTAAGTGCCTAAAGACTGAGCCAATGAAATTCCACCAGTGAAAATGTATGTTACCGTCTGAAGTAAAATGTGATGAAAATGAATGGTATCATATTTCCAAAAATAGGAATAAATTCACTGGATTTTACACAAATGGCGTACACACCATATAAAACATACTTACTGCACCAATGAAAATAATCTATTTGTAACAGAATCAAACACAACTAATCAATTATAATTTAATTCAGTTGAAATTCAATATGACTGCCAATGATATCAATTTCAATACCAGTCATTAGGAAGAACATGTGACTGCAAGGCATGAAAAAATCTATCAACTTCACTCAACTGATTTACTAGAATGTGCATGTATAAATTTATAATTATATAATTATATATTTAATATGATTTCTGGGTACATTTCTACTCACTCACAGATGGCTCTGATAGCTCCAGCATCTGCCATGAGTTGATGAAGAGGCTGATGTGTTGAAAGAATGTGCAGGCCATTCAGAACCTTACTCTGAGAAAAAATAACACCATTTGGAAACTAATCTCATATGCTTATAATATTATTAATATCACAAAAATAGAAATGGTCATCCTATTTTGAAGAAAATTCTGCAAATTAATCTTATTTAATATAATACCTAAGTACATGGGTAACTCACTGTTGAAAGTAGAGAAATACAACTGGGATAAAAAAAAACCAGGAGGGAATTAATAGAACCTTTATACTCTTTGTAAATTTAGCAAATTTTAACAATTATTCTTTCAACAAATAGATTCATCTTTATGTTTCTCACTTTGTTTTAAATCTTTCTAGTTTTCCTTTAGATAATTCTCAAACCTCTGTCTTGAATAAGGGCTTATCCTGTAGTACTTCTAGTAAGAAATAAACATTGGTCAAGTTCACAAGGACTTAGAAACCTTTTCTTTATATATTCAGCTGAAACGTATCTTCCATGATTCAGATGAAATAGTTTGTCACTTCAGTCAAAAATGTACATGGATACCACCAAGTAACAATGAATATGTTAAAGTCTTGAATTGCTCTTGTTAAAATTTAAACAAGAAAGAAAATATTGCTTTAACCTCACAACAGAAAAAAAATAGGACCTCCTCAATGTATATAAATATAAAAATATTGTTATTAAAATCTGGATAAAGGATATGCCTTAACAATCATGAACACCAATGATTATAAGAAAGCATTAAGCCAGCTAAACAAGAAGAATTATTAAATCAAAGTTAGGAATGACCTTACTGAGACATATCAAAATATATATAAATATCTTTTGCATCAAATTCATGATGAAGGAGGACTGGGTGATTACATTTTTTTAAAACCTTATTAGCTGCAGTCTGTAAGCCAGATTTTACCTCCTTCCAAAAGTAGATGAACATATCAAAGCCATTTGTCAAATCTTACCAGCTGAATTCTTTTTGATCACAATGGATATCACTTCACTGTACACTTAAGATACCCAACCATGAAGGGTTAACATCAGTAGTCATCTCTCATATCAAAACATTTCAGCTCTTCAAAACTAGTATTACACTTCAATAACTTGGCTTCTGATGAATCCCATTTTCTACAAATTGGTGGCACTGCCATGGGTACCAAATGCATCTTTTGCCCATATCATTATCGGTGATCTATAGAATGGAAGCTGTGGGACCCAGAACCCTAAATCTCTTTTATTTATCTAAGGTATATAGAAGATATCTTTAAAATGTGGACCAGAGCAGAGTCAACATTAAACGAATTCTAGCAATATTACAATAGCTATTACAAAAACATTCAGTTTATCAGGTTTCTTGATACTATGATATTTTGGAAGAATAATAATGTATTACTTGATCTATAACCGACAGATAAACATTGTTAGCTACATTATGATTACCCCTTCCACTGCAAGAAACCAGGTCCATATAGTCAATTATTGCATAATAAATGTATCTGTACGAAAGACTTTGAGAAACTTAGATCTAATATTATCCAATTTTATGTAAAAAGTGAAGCTTGTTTCATGTACAGTACAACATGAAAACCATTCAGATCTCTGCAATCCTATCCAGAAGGTTTAATAAATCTGGGAGTGTGATTCCACCAATCTACTGTCAGCCATACTCTGCCAGACATTTTCCAAAATCCTCCCAATTTTTGAGAGAGAATTGGCTTAAAATTAAGCACTACTTTTTCAAGAAAACACCCTGGTTTTAAGGCCAAATTAATTCGCAAATAAAGTGCTCGACTGAGATAATATAAACCACACTTTTTGCATGAAAATGGAGAAATCTAAAAACTTAAAATAGCCCTTGCAAGGAACAAATACAATTTTAATATGGAAAAAAATGTACACATCTTGTAAAACCTAGGTGAGATAATGATGTTGTTGTTGTTGTAGGGTTAATGCAAATTTTCAGCACAAGATAGGCTATACATGGTGGCCAGTATAAATGGTGGAGGAAGAACCCGGGAAAACCCCAGAAAGAACCACCAACCGACAAGAAGCTACTGGCAAACTTTCTCACATACCCATATTGGCCAAACCCAAGACTCGAACCCATACAGACAGAGGTGAAATTGCAATGATCCATAATGGTGAGCGCTTTAGACCACTCGACCATTCGGGGCACCGTGAGATATTGAAATATTGGGAAAAGTAAAAATGTAGGTGGGACAAGTGAGAACATAATCTACATCTGGAAGGGATCAACATCTCTGTCCAGGCATTTGAAATTTAAAATTTCTTGTCTATCCAATAGTTCATGTTTATATATGTAATATTTCTGTAACCGATTCATGAGGATTTTTTATTCTTCATTTCCAGATTTAAAATATTTTTATTACAACAAATAAAGAAATTCTTGATTAGTTTCTGGGAGATTTCCCATATATTCTCACTTTTTGACCAAATTTTAGAGTCTGAATAAAGGAATGTCCTCACTGATCATGGAACTATATCACATGTAAGAAGTCAGTTTTACAGCACCAGTTTGCTTCAACTTAATGATACTAGAAGGTACCTAATCTCTTTTTCACTGAGCTCGACATTTTTCAATAAAACATGAAATTGATGAAAATTTTGAGTCTAAATGAAGTTACCGTTAAACATCTATCTTATTCATTACATTTTTGGTAGATTTAAAGGAGTTTTTGGGGGTTCAGTTAAACCTTTAAACCATTAAAACCAAATACACTGTTCAGAGAAAAACATTTTCAACAAAATAAACCAGCACCTTCTCAAATTTAAACCCACATAGAAAACATCCTGGATATGCCAATGTATTTGCTGCTAATTTGTTTCTTATTTTGATGTGTCTGGTCTTTCAACAGAAATTATACATGTTAACACTAACACTGGATATTTATTCATATAATTATATAATATAATTACTTGACCCCTCTCTGATAAAAATAAACATATTTTACTGTTATTTTTGTTCAAAGTTACAATAACAAAACTAAATGCTTATATGTTCCTTTTAAAATATAGAAAAAAAAATGGTTAACTGTTAAGTACAGATATCCTACACAAGATTAAGGGCTTTTTACACAAAAATACCATTTTTTTTACAGTCTCCTTTAGAAAAGAGTACCCTATTCAAAGTAATAAAGATTTTAACTTTCTTGCTGTGCTGTCCACAACTTGGAACAAAAGATCCTAAAGTACAAGTCATACAGGTCATGTAGGCAAGTGGTATCAACTATCTGAGCTCAAGGTATCATTTCTTTGAGAATATGATTACATATACCTTTAAATGGTGATTTTTTATTTTTTTTTGGCTGCTCAATGATCAATACACCTTGCAGGATCATTGTATAACAGTCCCTGGTAGTATATGTGACAAAGTCATTGCTGAAATTATGTGGTTATGATCTGCTGTAAACTGAACTGAATGTCATATGCAATGATGTCACAAATCTGTACTATCCCTTGCACTGGCAAGGATGAGACCCACAAATCTGCTTTTCTACACCACATTTGCCTCACAGAGGGTTACCTCCCTATGGAAGGATAATGCTACTGCCACAAATACCTTGGTGGTAAAATGCCAGCTGGTTAAAACTGTACACTACTGTAACTGCACCACACTGAATTTATATTGCATTTTCTGTGGTCTTTTCTCTTTGATGGTTTTAGTGCAGAATGTGAAGATTTTACATGATACATGGGAGGAAAAGTCTGAAATTCTTTAATGGGAGAGATGGGACATGGGACTGACATTATAATGTAGCATGTGGCAGATCTTCCAAAGTACTGATAATGTCATAATGGTGTGCATCTGAGCCACCATACATGGTCTGGTTTTGTATCCCTCATTTTTGATTGAATTTGGAAAGGAAGGCAGGTGCCAGTCAGTGTGCTCAAGTACTAATGATAGACATGATGGAATAAGGTTTAGATAACCCAAGGGTCAAAACAGCCTCAAGGCTGCAATATATTCTAAAAGAGCAATAACTCTGAAGAATATGCCTGACCCTGTTTATTATCCAACCAACACTGTAAAAGCCGGCAGTGACAGATAATTTTTACCTTAAAGTTTTGAGACGACACTTAAGGTGCAGATCAGTCAATAATCAGGAATGAACTGACCTTAGTATTAAGTTTCAGAACAATTATTTTATATATATATATATATATATATATATATCATCAATAACAGCACCTATATGATGATGTTGCTGTACACTTTAAGGATCATGTTTTAAATTCTTAAATCTGCACTTTGAAAATTTGTCAAGACAAGAAGCCTGTCTGATATTTTTCTGGAGAATGTTTTCACATATAAAGCACTTGGTTTTTTAAAATCATTATCTCAAGTTTGATGACTGTTGTAAGGATAAAGACCAAGGCTAAGTCAAATGAAGGCTCAATGTATCTGAATGTAAAAATATAGCATTATATTTCCCTTCAACAAATACTAGATTAATGTCCAAGCTGGTCCTGCTTTCATAAAACAACCCAACTTTGAAATAAAAATTCTGTTCAAATTCTGCATTCTAATAATCTGTACACTGAGAATAATATTGCTGCAATAAACAAGCTAGTTATTTTGGAGATTATCATTTAATTACTGATCTTAAATTTGAAATTACACAGATCCTATAGAACATCACAATTTTCAGTTGTGTGTGTAAGAAAGTTCAAATGTTTCATGAAAGTGGGGACAGGTCAGCTGTGTGTGTAAGGAAAGTTGAAACGTTTCATAAAAGTGGGGACAGGTCAGCTGTGTGTGTAATAAAGTTGAAATATCTGATGAACATTGGGAAAGGTCAGATGCCTTTCTGATAAAATACTGACAACTATGGCTTCCTGATCAGCAGCTTGTCTGGCCAAGGCAATGAGGGTAAATACTCCACCTAGCTCCACAACCTATAGATAAATAAATTAAAAAATACAAAAATAAATAAATAAATCAGGAATTGTGAGCATGAATAATTATTCTGGGTGAGAGGAGTAAAAATACCATGAGTATATTCTATAGTATTATATCTATTCACAACTGTGATGAAAATGCATGAATTTATTAATTTAATTTTATTTTAGATGAAAAATATTTCCATGCCTGCAATTTCTGTGATCAAAGATTATTTTGAAAGATGCTTATTTTTTACTACTAGTATACTGAGATATTGGTACTAAATACAAAAGACGTCTGTCTCAGGCTGACATCACAGATTTTGCCCCCTCCCCAAATCTTTACTTTTATCTGCAGTCAAGGAATAAAATCAGCACTTAACGGAAATTATTAATAAAATATTTATAGAAATATAAAACAAACTGAGATCTCTATAATTTTTAGTAATTTTTTCTGTAATAATCATTTCAACCTGCTATAGTTCCAAATACTAACAATGTTTTGAACAGAAAATAAACCAGTAGAAGTTGCAAAAGGAAAAAAATGGTCAGTTTAACAATGTAAATTTTGAGCGTGAAAATATCTGTCCTTTTAAAAATTGTATGTCTGTTTATCTGCAACTATGGCGAAAAAATCTGAATAAAGTAGACAAATCCAAACAGAGTCAGTCGTTTGTCTGAGTTACTCACCAATTTTATCTTGTTAGGGTCCCTGCATAATTCAGCTAACCCTAAGGCTGCTTCATTCTGAAATGACTACAATATCAATTACCATATATATTTGCTTATAAGTCAAGTCCAGCTGCCAAATGCACAGACCCAGATCTGCCATCGCATAATGCAACAGGAAATCTGGGTCTATGCAGCTTCTCTGGAGTAATCAGTAGAACAAGCAACATAAATACTGATCTGCTGGCACATTATGTAACGGCTGATCAGGGTCTATGTTATTTGCAGGCTGATCAGGGTCTATGTTATTTGCAGGCTGATCAGGGTCTATGTTATTTGCAGCTGGACTCTACTTATATGCAAGTAACTAATTTTAGATCATAACACATGGAAAGACATACATATAAAATAATGAAAATGACTGTAACAATTGCTGATACTGTTTATTTTTTTTCTAAGATGCATCACCTACATCAAAATAAATTTTTATTAGTGTGAAACATAGAAAAGATTCCCAAGTGGGCCTGATATCACTCTTCTGGCTTACATAACTTAATAGCTGACAATTTCATTAAGCAGGGTTATTTATCTTTGTAAGAACTCAACTCAATGTCATTTCAACTGTACTTATTTTACTACTGTGTGAAAAAAGGTCCTTCCTAAGATAATGACATTAAATGCAGACTTCACTCGCAATTAAACTCACTACCTGTGTGATAAAAGGTCCTTCCTAAGATAACGGCATAAAGTGTAGACCTCACTTGTAATTAAACTCACACAACATACTGATTATACAAACCTATTTACTGTGTTCTATCAAAGTCAGTGAAGAAAATATGTAGTTATTGTTGCTGTTTAGTTTGGATAATCATGAAATATTCTATGCTACATACAAAGGGGTTGAGAGTTTGAGAGTAGCCATTCCCCAATATTGAAATGAGCAAGTGTTTCATTGGTGTATTGTCGCCAGAGGTCACAGAAATTGAGAAGTGAGAATAACTGCCCTCTATATACCACAGCATTGAAGTGTAACAGTATTCTTACAACCTGTTATTGTATGTATAGCTATTTGTAAACTACAGTGATTGATACCCAACACTTATTTCAAGATGTGCTCAAGCTTAATAATGTACCATATATTCTCACTTATAAGTCAAGTCCAATTGCAGACCCAGATCTGCCATCCCATAACACACAGCCAGAATGAGATCTGGGTCCATGCAGTTTGATAGGAGTAATCAGTACAACAAATAACAAAGACCCTGATCTGCAGATTCATTACGCTACAGCAGATCAGGATCTTTGTTGTTTGCAGTCTGACTCAATTTTCTAAGCGAGTAATATATGATACATGTGAAATGTTATTTGGAATAGTGGAGTTCAATTAAAGTTTGTTCTCCATTTGTTTATTTAATTATTATCAATGTTTTGATATAGTAACAGATTATTAACACTGAATTCTATGGTTAATTCATGCATGTAGTATTTATTTTCACTTTTGCCAGTAATAAGGATTTGTGCATGTTATTTGAGTTATACATAGAGATTATCTAGGAAGATTAGTTGTTAACATTTGAGTTATAGGCTGGTACCTCCTTATCCCACATTACTACTAAGAAAACATAACCCAAAAAAGTCTCTGTACACTCACCTTGTCATTTTATCCTAATCCAACAGAATGCAACATATTAAGCACTTGTTACAATGAATGATTTTCATCTCTGATCAACAAATCCATCAAAGTACTAGGTATTCCAAGAAGACCTCAGATAAGAGGTGCCCTAAAAAGAATGTCTTATTACCATGGCAACTGTGAAATAGTGTGACCATCTGCAGTATCATTGTATTAAAACAAAAAATATTTGGGAAATGAGAAGTAACACATTTAATACAAATTTTCAAAATTATAACTTTAATTGTATGCCTGATTTGGAGTAGATCCACTAAATAAGTATGAGTTATGATATTCTTAAATTACATGGCATAGTTGTAGTTAATACCAACCCCATAAACACAAATTGTATGCCCCAGGTCTAGAAAGCACCTTCAATGAATTTGAAGGACGACAGAATCCATTAACTAGGCTTTATACTATGGATTTAAGAACCCCCAATAAATGGAAACCCCTTAATGACATCCCCATCCCCAATTTAGATAAAAATACGTTGCTGAATAGCTTTAGTCAGGTCACCAATTCTGCTTATATTATTTAAATTGTGAAGCAGACAATTTCATAACGCTGTGCTTTGCATGATTTTATGAATGAAAAGAACAAAAAAGGGAATGGACATGGTATGAATGGGGTTTAATGACTTAAATGAGTACATGTAAGGAAAATCAATTTTTTAAAAAAAAACAACAATGAACAGAATATTTCTTTCAATTGTTAATCTTCATGGCCACGTGAACTTCTTGAGAATATGTATACATACAGATCATTCAGATGTAACACACGCTGGCAGCAGTCCTTGGAAATACTCAAATTCTGTGGTAATAGGCACAATGCTGTAAAAGGATGTTATAGTATACCCTCTAAATAAAATATTCACTCTCACGAGCAGTAACAAGGTCAGCCAATCAGATTACAAGATTACCTTATAAATTTGCCTAAATCTTGCTCATGATAAAACTCATCCAATATTTTGACAATATGAGACTTTTTAACAGGCTTGGTTTAAACTGGATCGAAACAGTCGCTTGAGTGCTGACACACTCAACCAATCAGATGCATGATTACCTCATTAGTATGCATGGTTCTCATTCATAATCATACTTCTTGATGATTTAAACCCACCTATCAAGCTTCATCAAATCCTATTTAAAAAATAGCCTATCGAAAATATATAGTCCAGCATCACTGGAAATAAACTCTGCAAATCAGATGCAAGATCACATGGATCATTAATACTACAAGATAACCCTTGTGAATTCAAACACCAATTTCATGCTTTAATACATTCTAATTTTATTGAACTTACAGAGTGAGTGTTGCATGAATGGAATTCTTTCATATGAATTATTGCTTATTGTGCAAAATGAAGTTTGGTAATACTTGCCTAATGACTGGGTGGGTAGGGGAACATGCATGGAAAATCGCTATTCATAGTCTAAAATCTGATGAATAATATACCTTTTGGAGCCATATTGTACTATATATAAGAAGAAGATACTGATCTTGGTTGTTTCATTTGGTTGCTACCTTGCCATGTTTTCTATGCTGACAGGTGTTAACTATATTCCGATGCCATGATGCTGTACGTCATTTAGTTATAACAACTAATCCATTTTAGATTCAAAGGAGATTATTAACCAAATTAAACAAATGTATTTGCATATAATTCTGATATTAACTCTTTATCAAAGGATTATTTTGCACCACATCACGTATCACATCATCATGTATCTCAATGCCTCAGTCCTTTGATTTGAGTTCTAGTTGAACCTATTAAAACCATATGATTCCCCCCATATATATATATATATATATATATATAAATATATATAAATTATCAATTCAATTCAATATATATATATATATATATATATATATATATATATATATATATATATATATATATATATATATATATATATATGTATGCATGTATGTATGTACCATATATACTCACGTATAAGCCAAAGAATTTAGGAAAAAAATAAAGCCTTGAAGAAGGGGGGTTGGCTTATCTGCGGGTCATGCAACTTTTCCTATTTTTACCTAGTCAAGTTGGGGGGTCGGCTTATACGCGAACAGGCTTATACGCGAGTATGTATGTATGTATGTATGTATGTATGTATGTATATATATGTATATATGCAATAAACTGACGATAAACAGTGCAAAACTAGTATCTAACAAGCCTGAGCGCTTTCGACTCTTAATGAGTCTTTTCCAAAGGCATATACTAACCATAGACAAAACAAACAAATAAAACACAAAAACCGTTGTGTTTGCAAAACTCTACATGGCTGTTTCTACATGAATTAAACCATTAAATGTATTATGTCTCAACCAGCCTATATCAACTTGTTGCGGATACTGGAAAACATTAGCACTGTTTGTCGTCAGTTTATTGCATTTATCTTAATCAATCCCTGACACACGTCATCCCTTGCTGGATCCAGTGCGCATGAAAGGGCTGTTATTCGCCATATGATTGGTATTCTTTACATATATATATATATATATATATATATATCTCATACTATATATATATATATATATATATTGTGTGTGTGTGTGTGTGTGTGTATTGTTATTTGTGTGTGTGTGTGTGTATTTTTTATATATGTATATGTGTATCTCTCTCTCTCTCTCTCTCTCTCTCACACACACACACACACACACACACACACACACGCACGAGCTGAAGTATTAGCTCAAATCGATTTCGAAGACTACATGAGCGAACGTGATCAATGTCATTCACGTCTGTCACAAAAATCAAGAGAGTCCAGATTCGGTCCAAGGAAACTTCGTTCGGTCCCTAAAATTATTTGTCACATTAGCGAAACACAAAAACTCGCTTCCAGGAAATATAGAACGAATGCCTACACCTACACGGTGAATTGTCAAGAGTTCAAGTAGTGAACAAAACTGTGTCATAATTAAGTTTATAATCAGACAAAACAATTGCACTGTTTCCACTAAACTTCAAATAGCAACAACACACGCCTTGTTCTATTGGCAGTCTAAACTGAGACAAAATAGGTCGAACATTGTTACAATATATTCTTAACGCATATTGTGGTTTTAGAATGAGCGTTTACAACCGGTAGGTTCATACAGTACAGTGTTACTCGTGTCATTGTTGAAAAAGCCGTGTGCTTGTTTCCTTTCTGAACAACGGTAGTTCTAATATTCGAAATAGTTTCCTTTACTCACGGCAGTACCATAATATGATCAAATTAAGAAAACTTAAATACACAAGCACGAGTCAGCTCAAGAGTATATATCATCCAACGATTTACCTTTGGGAGAAAAATCTTTCTACAAATTTAGGGTGTACGTTTTCCAAAAATTACAAAACAAATGGAACAGTGTACGTAATCGTTATAACTACTGGCCATACGTTTGAAGAAGTAACTTACAAACGGAAACAAATACCATTAGGATTTCAATCCAAATTATTTTATAAGAAACCTAGTATGTGATTGTGTGTGTTTGTATAACAGAACTGTCATTGCGACGGAGAGAGAGAGAGAGAGAGAGAGAGAGAGAGAGAGAGAGAGAGACAGAGATTACACCATGTGAAAAGACAAAATTGTACAGAGAAAGAAAGATAGAATGGAAAAAGACGGATACGTAGGACACCATTTCTGGTATTTATATATTTTGCAGTAGTATAGGACAAGGGAAATTGAAATAATGAAACGTAAAGGAAGATAACACAAGAAGGACAACACCCAACTCCAATCTGAGCTGAGGACATATGGAATAAATGTAGCCACAACATTTCGCCTAAATAACGTACGAGGCCAAGAGGTGATAAATTACCCCACTACTAGTGAGGCTATTCCTGTACAGTGAATCCTTTGAACTAGATGATTACAAAATATAGAACAGATTCTACAACAAATGCAAAGGATGGGATTATCACACAAAAGATCCAACTACAGAGAAAGATGCGAAAACTGCGGAGAAAAAACATTCAGAGAAGTGCAATTATAACGGCCAAAAATGTGTTATTAGTCTGGGCCCTCATCAACCTAAATCATGGGAATGTCAGATAACGATTAGAAAAGTGGAAATAATGTATCTAATGGCAAAACACCCTATACCGTACTGCAGGGACAGCGATTTAATACCAGTACAAACAGCCGAGAATCGACCTACCACTATTAACAACACAAAAACGTCATAGCGGATTCTCCAACACGCCGATAAAGGAAAAACAACCAACCAAACATCAGCAAGCCTATACAACAAGGAAAGTGATCAACAAATAAATGCAATAGCACAGGCCTTAGCAGTAATATCAATAGCAAGGACACAGGTAGGGATAGCAATAGTACAGTTCGCAAGAGTTCAGGTAACAACTAAAGCAAAGGGAACGATAATCCAGTGCGAAAGGATAATATCGACGCCATCATACTGTACTATACAGATGGACGGCAAAACAGATGAGAGAATTACGATACATTAACCCACCAAGAGTAGAATAAACGTAGACTTGACTGCAAAGTCATCTTAGCACCACAATAGCACATCGAACACCAACAATTTTACAGCACACCTAAATGCGTTAAGGATTTACTCGACGGGTGATAAAACTATCCAAAAACGATAGAATCGCTGTCCAACAACCCTGCCTGATTACAAATGAAGGAAAGCATTGAAAAGTGTGTCACTCAGGTGAATCTAGTAGTTAGTAGTGGCAAATAACAGTGCCCGTGCTATAATCAACCTAGAAAACGGAGTACTTTCAACCATAGTTCTTACAATACCTGCACCAAAGATAGCTGCTTGGAAAGTCGATCAAACAAACACTCTAGGAAGTGACCATTTCCAAAAACTGATAACTCTCAATTTTACAACAACTACCCACATCTCATCCAAACAGCCATGGTGGAGATATGATACAACTGACCGGATAGCGTTTCAATCCATCTGTGAGTGGCTAATTTGAAAACCAGCTGAACGGCGAAAAGACTAAAATATTCAACAATAAGATCATTGAAGCACTATCCTCGGCAGCTTCACCAACCATCCTCAGAATGGGAGGGTTAAACGCAAAGCAGTCGGTTCCTTGGTGGAATTACGAGCGTAAGCAGGCAATTAAAACAACAAGGAAAAATACTTAACAAATTCAGACTCTCTAAGCTTTCATCACATTTCTTAGATTACAAAGAAACAGGAGAACGTACTAAAAAAAAGTAATTCTCACCGCTATGTAAAGAATTCTTCTCATCATCGTACATTAAAACCAATGCTAAACATGTATTTGACAAATTAAATCAATTATGGAGAAAACGTCCCATTGTACCATGACAATCCCAGGTGCAACTGTCAATAAAGAGAAAGTTAACATAATATCAAGCCACTTTTTAGGGATGAGCAACAACTCAAATCATATTACCATTTACCAACACAACCTGAGAAAGGTAGAGACTCAATTCCCGTCCGTAGATCAAGAACAACAACTTAGTACACTGAATACTTACTTCACCATTCACGGATGGAGAAAGTCACTCAATAGGGAAAAAGCACCTCACTGGGAGAGGATACATTAGGATGTGAGATCTAAAAAAAATCTCCCGGGAATATGGAACTCTTGATATTGGATTTGATCTGGGGAAAAGCACGACATTTGGAAACAGGCTATTTCTATCCCAATCATGAAACCAGGCAAAGATCCCACAGATCTAAATTCATATAGACCTAACTTCCTAACAACAACTTATGCAAAATTAGGGAGATAATGTTCGACAATAGATTAAAAGCACCATTTAGAAAGTATTAAATTAGTGTTACAAAAGTAAAGAGACTTCTGAAATAATTGGTCAACATTAGATCTATTTATAAGGCTTGAAGCAAGCGTTAAACTGGCATACAATGCTAAGAGAAGTTGTGACAGAAACTTAAGGGCTGAATTCCTCGATCTTGAAAAAACATGCAATCTTATGTGGACTAAAGGCCTTATTGAGAAACTAATACATTACGGACTATTAGACTGCATACACAATTAGGATATTTTTGGTGAGTACCTGACATGGAAACATTGCATAGAAGATCTGAATAAAAGATGCAAACGGGATCTAAATATTCGTAGAATTCTTAAATGAACTGACTGGGGAATTGACTAGAACACCCTGTCGACATTATGGCGATCTTTAATTAGGTCGAAAATAGATTATGGCTTTCAAGCATATGCCTTAGCTAGCTCGAACTATCCAAGGAAACTGGATAGCACACAATATCAAGCCCTCGATGCACATCCCAGGAAGAGCTATAAGTAATATTAATTGAACCATCACTACAATAAAGAAAAGAGGACTTCCTCCTGAAGTTCGCCGTCAGACAATCAATCCATAATATGTTGCATCCCACAAGAGCGATAATACTGAGAAGTAACAACCCATTCGGCGGAAAATCGGTTCCCAACAAACCAGGAATTGAAATGATCCACGGGTTATTTAAAAACCTAGGGAGATATGGTAAAGCATCAAAGCAGAGCAGATTAAAGTTCATCATCCTGCACCATGGGTATGCAAAACCCCCATAAAAAAACCCTACTGCCTTATCATACGGGGCCGAAACGAACCAATCTCTGGAAATAAAATAAAAGTAGAAAATTTAATTCTGGGCGCCAGATTGCCTGTTGACTGCCGCATATACGCATTTAAATTCTGGGCAGTTAATGAAGCCGTTTAAAGGTTACAACCCATGGAAGTGGAACAAGCAGCCATACTTAGTAATTCACTCAGTGTACTAAAATCCCTGAAATCAAATCACTCCACCACCAGAGAAAAGTTCTTAAAAGAATATTATATCTCATCAAAAAACTCGGAGGTCAACAGACGATCAATAGAACTCATATGGGTACCATCCCATGTAGATATTCATGGAAATGAAAAAGCAGACAGATCGGCTAAATCGAAACTTCAATAGCTTAGCCCGAACAACTTAAAATACAGCAGGCAGGAGATCGCAATATAATTGGACATAAAATTAGTGCTAAATGGTAAATCAAATGGGACAACAGTCATAAAGGAAATAAACTGTATGCAATCCAAAAACAAATCTGCAGAAACATCAAAACCGCAAAACTGGCCAACATACAGAATATGAGAATAATCAACAGACTAAACAGGAAATACTCCACTGCCTAGTAACCCTGACTTACACGAGGAGCAGGGGGAACAAATTGGCTAAGGAACGTAACGACTGGAAGTCAGGTCATAAGGGACTGGCAATGCCTTGCGCGTATCGAACCAACCTCAGTTGATACAGAACACCATGCTCACCTTGTGTTAGGTCATTGGCCAAATTAATAAATATACAGTAACATATTACAAAAAGAAAAGGAATATCGACATTAAATATGAATTATAAGATTGGAAATGCAATATATCAATCGATGAGGATAAACTACTTTTCCCCACTTTTCACTCTCTTATGGTGTAAGATAATGTAAAGTCGCCAAAAGAAAGTATATGTCTGTATGTTTACCCCAACCACCAGGTCTGGCCATACAATATGTGCAATATAGCAATGATTTGTTATAATTAACAGATACCCCGAATCACATAATGTCCCAAACTTAGAACTATAAGGTGGTCAAAAGTTAAGACCATCAGGCCCAGTTGTACAAGGTAGGAACTTTAAGTAGGGAACTTGAGATATCTAGATCCCATAATTAAGATATATAGGGTGGTAAACCCAATACCATCCAGAACAACTAAATATTATTCTTAACCTAGTTTCACAATGAAAGCATTGCCATGATTGAACTATCCTCAAACCCCAACTCAGAATGAATATACATAAGGTCTTTTCATGCCCAAAACCAGCAGGTGGTCCAGCCGCACAAGGCCTCACAATTTTGAACATTACATTTTTAATTCATATTCGGATATTAAAAAGTACACTTTCTACACGAAATTTCAATTTGAATGAAGTAGAAAAATGTTTAAGTATTTAGCTGGACTCTGATTGCAAACGTGGATAATAGGAAATTGGCATTAAGGAATAGCTTGGCAGACCTTAACTTATACTACTTCTCAGGTCAGGAACTGTCCGGCCGATGTTGGGAGAATTCTGCCGACTCTTCTCCATGCCTCTCTTCTCGGACTTACAAAGATTAGTCTGTGGGTCTATTCCCACTCGTTTAGTAACCAAAAGCCCGAAGAGCGTGTACGCAAAGGACCGGGTTGTCGTCACATATGTGGCTGTATTCCCACCGAAAGTCATATGCGGCAGTACAGAGACTTAAATGTAGACGAGTGTGTGTGTGTGTGTGTGTGTGTGTGTGTGTGTGTGTGTGTGTGTGTGTGACTCGATTACTACTCGTCCTGCGTACAATGTTCATTGGGGCTGTATTACGTTTTGATACCAACTCGCTGAGATAACACCATAAAAAGACGGAGTAGGATGCAGAAGCTCATGGAACTCCAATGCACTTGGAACTTGCTTGTGGCCTCCTGACGAAGTTACCATCGAGGTAATACAGGAAGCAACAGCTCAAGAGGCCGAGAACAAGAACGAAGGAGAGGAAGAGAAAAAGGCGGTACTGCCCCATCTGATGATGAAGCAGACTTATGAGGTGAATCCGCTGAAAAGCACTACGCCGCAGCGTCAATAACAACGAGGAAAGGGTGATAGTACCATAGACACAGGACTGGGCTCTGGAGCTACCACAGCAGTAAACAATAGCACAGAGACCACAGCATCCACATACACAGGGTCGACGAGCGAGGGACATAAACTTCAGAGTCCATCAAATAGAGGACTGGTGCTCTGGAGCCATACAGGCCCTCTCTGCACTACCCATCTCCATAAATCTTTGGGGTGGCAATCGATAGCGACGACGGCGTGTTTATGGAGCTCGGCCAGGGAGGTGCAAGCATTAACCAGGTGCACTGCAGGACAAAATGCCATTTTCAGGGCCAACAGATCTCTAGAAAATATATGCCTATCGTGTAGCTAAAAGTTGTTGTCTTTGTACTTGTTTGCTTGTGTATGTTGTTGTATTTGTCATTCCCACAAAGAATAATTTGCCCTTCTCCAATGTTTGTTTGTTTGTGATGATTTAGTGGTGTGTCTATAAAGACTTAAATTGCATTTGTATAATGGTGCTTATGAGCGTGTTTTCTACATTGATTAAAATATGTTTTGTCTTTTCTAAAACAATTAATATCCTTTTCCAAACAATGTGTGTTTTGCAGGTTCGGAATGTATTTATTTGTCTTTGTATTTAATGATAATACAATTTCCTTATTGAATGACTGTTTAAATGAAGTATATTTTAGCTGAATATAAACAGATGAGAGAGAGATTTTTAGGTCCGAGCGATAATATCAGTTTTGTTATGTTTTCATTTTACATGTGATATGTATTTTTGTTTGAGGGATATTTTCCTTCACGTTCGTGTTTTAAGTATATAATGCGACGCATTCGTCAGTCGGGTTACCTTCGTTAAAATGAGCAAATTGTATGATTTAGGAGAAACCTGGGATTGGATTGTGGAGGTGGAGTACACACTAGAAAATATAGAGGCTTATTGGAGTTATCGAGTCAGGCTACAATGTGTGACAAGGAAAGTGACAGCCGTAAACACAGCCAGGGGACAAATCAAAGAACTGATGGTGAAGGAAGAAATAAACTTGAAAGGGTTCTTGGAATTTGGAAATGGTAGAATGGGTAAAATGAAGTAATCAGTGGAATGGATGACAGGTGTGACGTATTTTTTACAGCTGATAGAGGTCTGTATATGATGGTTTTACCCATCCATAAGCAAAGTGACAAGGAGAAAAGCTACGCAGAAAATAACTGAGAAGCTTGTGAGGAACGTCATGGAGAAGGAAGTGATGAAAATCAAATCTACCTTGGTGAAGGACAGAAGAAAAGAAAACAAGACGAAACAGGAAGACTTCACCCCCTGAGTGTGAACTGGATCAAGGTTCAGGAGAAGTTTAGGAAGATGGAACACAGGGACTGTATCCCTGAAGATGACAAAATGGTGAATGTTATAGACTGTGTTAAGATATGGCACAAGACCTGAAGGTCAGGAATGAAGTAGCTGAAACCCCAACGGCCCTTTTCACGGCCACTTACATGCCCAGAAAAAATACATTTTCACTATTACCAAAATGAGTGTTTATTGTACGCTGGGTCTCTATATGGGTCTGTGTATGCTTGTTTGTATTGACAATTAAAACTTACAAAAGTTATACGATTACCCTTCTTCGTTGACTCCATAAACATTTTTGAGGTTATAAACACTTTTTCACTTCATAAACAATGTTGCCCCAAGTGTCCCCCGCATGTTAAATCTATTGATTCATTTCAAATAAGATTTTCCGTTTGCGTCTCAAATGCTATGTTTGGGTCCACTAGAACACGGTTGCTATGTCACTCCCGTTGGGGTCTGTCACTCGTATCGCCATTACCATTATTGGGTCTATATTACCATTACCGTGTTAAACCTATGGATCCTATTAACAAAGGACTTCCCGTTTGGGTCACGCATGCCCTGTTGGGGTAACAGTCACTACATTTTACTACCAGTAAGTTAGTTTTCATTTTTCGGTTGTCTCTTTTTTCCCAATCGCTACATTTTATTTCCAGGAAGTTAGTTTTCATTTTCGGTTGTATTATATTAGACCTCACATCGTTACAAAATTGATGCGAATCTTATATTGTAATTGCAATTAAGACATGATTAATTTGCTAATGCACATTTCTGGCTTGTAAAGTCTAGCAAATAAGATCATTATATCAATCAACAATTAGAATAACGCTTATTTCAATTTGAATGACGGTGAAAGAGATTGCACATGTAACCGTCTAAACCGTATAGCGCAGACGTGAGTTAAAAAACTGGAAGGATATAAATGTGCTGTGATTGAAATATAGTCTTCAGGGCAATTTTTCTTCATTTTGATTACTGTGCAAATGATCCAGTGGCGATTGGAATCACTGTAATAAAGGATTTGCATCAGTGTATTGTGCACTATAACCACGATAGAACGTGCAATATACTTCAACAATCACAGGTGTGATAATGGATGCATTCGAGTCCTTGAATTACACTGGCAAGGACACCATTCTTCACCCTTGGGAATGTAAGAAATCATGTAATACGTGATTTCAATATTGTCTTAGAGTTGTCAGATAGTTTACTTCTAGCCCCACCCTTTACATTGTTTGTTTTTTTGTATATAAAAACCAATTAGTATAAACATGCTAAAATGATATTCAAGTAAAATTGGTGAAAAAATCAAAATGTTTGTGACTAACTTAATATAGATTCTAAAATTGTGTTGTTTTGTATATCGTTGTTATCTGAATGATTTAAAGACGTAAATCGGTTTTAAAGATGTGGGATATATGCCCTATTGGCAACGAAGTTTTATTGCATGGGTGACTCTTTCGAAAGCGTATAATACTTACCTTTCAAACTGACCATGATGATAAGCTTGCCTGTATATATCACTGGTTGTAGATAGGAATGGAAATCAAACTACATCATACGACATTTTCACAATACTTGATTACCAGAAGGTAACTGTATTTCAAGTAGCATGCACGTACAACTTGTGAAGATACAATTCAAACTATATATGTTTCGATGCAGACAGATCGATAAATATATACAAAAACAGCTAAATGAATAGAAGGAAGAACTGACGATAGGATTTATTTCTAAACAAATAAAACGTGCAAAAAAAGATTAATATAAAGTCATTTTACATATAAAAGTATATATGTAAACTCAAACTCATAAATTAAAAACTAATTTTATCAGCATATTTCTGAAAATAACGTCCAGAAAAAATTCCGGTCCTTTTCTGTATTGTACTTTTGCTGATGGTACAATCTTTATGACTTATATTCTATCACCTCTACTGATATGACATGCATCATGGTATAATCGAGTTCTGTTACTTATTGTATTTTCCGCTTTACATTAATATGTTTGCTTGTTAGCAATTACTAATAAATATACTCCTGGCGATATTTCCAAATAAGTATAAAGCTCCCATACTTCCTTTTACTAAAACCTATTAGGATAATCCAATTGTTTACTGTTCGCACGACGTGCATTCAATTACCAATTGACTAAAAGAAAATGTGAATGTCATGGTAAACATAAAGAAAAATATTAAGAAACTATTATACAAATAAATTTTAAAAAACTCAGTACATTAACTCAAACAACAAAAATAAATTCTAGAAACCAAAATATAGAAATAGTCGAAACAAATTAACGAATTCAAAAAACCGAATGTTTTAAATGAAAATTAACTTTCAATTTGTCTCCATGAAATTAATGATTCTAAGAATTTTCTAACCATTTAATTTTAGATCATGAACGATAGTTGCTCTTTTTCAGAATCAGGTCAGATTTACCTAAGACTACCTATATTCACGATAGCATGAATAAATAGAAATAACACGATATCATTGTTATTTGTATGCTCCTCAAGCAAATGGTTGCATACCAGTGTTATTATACCATATTGTCCATACAGCATGTTTACAATAACCTATATTATTTTGCATCGTTCATCGTTCATCATTGTTATTTGTATGCTCCTGAGGCAAATGATTGCATACTAGTGTTATTATTCCATATTGTCCATACATTTTTACAATAACCTATACTATTTGGCATCGTTCACCGCTAACAACTCAAAGGTGTTGAAAGTAAAAATTAAAGTACCATCTAATCCTACTAGAGATACATAGGGTCATTTTCTATCAAGATGAATCTGATGGTGGAATTTTGAAGAATTGTTAAATGTTTTGCTATGAAATATAACCATTTCGAAAATATTATTCAATCTGCTAGGAAAGCAAACATTTGAGATCCATGTTGCATCATGACTGGTAGTTATTTATGGTCTGAAAGTTGTTTTACTTTGTAGCATTAGTGAGAACATTGACGAAATAGCTCACCTGAATATTAAATCAGTCGCATGATGGCGTTATTGTAAATTGGATAGAGCTACATTCAAGAAAATACCGCTGTCGATTTCATATTTCCCTAATAAAATGGTCAAATTAAAAGAATAATTCAACACCATGGTAAGTTGTGCAACTTAGATCAAGCTGTTTTTATTTTTTTCGGTACTGATTATTTTACCGATGGTAACATGATATTTATTTCAATTGATTGAGGTACCGTTGGAACGAAGGGTATGGTTTCTGACTAAACTTGGTAGCTAACTGTTAAAACCAATAGATCCCGACTTAATATAATGATTAATAGATGGATGATATATTTCGACCCCACTTTATACAAGAGAAATACATACTTCATTTAACTATTGAAAATGGAAAGTAAATAGTCCTTTTAAAATTCATGTGAACTGTTTCATTCTGATTAACATTAGACTTGCCACAAGACAAGCAAGCTAAATTAGGGTTATATAAGCTATAATATAATATTATAATAATAATGCATCAGTGTTATTAATTAAGTCTTGACTGTAGATTTCTGCTCCCATTATATGTTGATCGTGATGTGCGTTAATTTTAGCGAATGTTCCTCTCCCACTATATTTTCATTAAAATGGAAAATAATTGGTTGCTCATCTGAGAATGTTTCCAATTTAAGGGGATTTATTGACATGAATTTCAATCAGTTTTCAAATTCGAAATATTACAGCAATGGAACAGGTTACTTTGCTTTGCACTGAACTCATATTTAAAGCATATTTTATCATTGTTGTTACTGGAAGCGGCGACTTTCAAACCTTTAACATATGCGTTTGTGAGATGTGTTCATAGCAATATATTTCACATAGTTCATATTCACAATAATGCAAAGTTTGATTTTATACCTATAGTCAACAATCAACATAATTCTCTTCTTCTTAATTAAGTATAAGCTACAGTCCTAAGCAGTCAGCTGCTACTTGTTCAAGGTAGTATTTTCCGTTTATTTTAGTGCCACATGATGCAGTGGTTACTCCATGATTTAGACAATAAATTCGAAGCAAAATGAATGGCATTCGTGCCGCAAACGAATGGGCTAATGCAATATGACGAATATGTGGTATAATGTGAATTAAGCATGGAGACTGATTCACACTGAATGAATACTAGTTTACTGTAGAAATTGTCAAATCACTATGTATGACGTTGAATTTAACTGAAACTTTACGTTTGCTTCTCAATGGACAAAAATGAATGCAATAAATTAAAGAAGAGTAAAGTGCAAATATTGGTGTCAAGAAAACATTTATGAATCGAAAACCATGTTCTAGCATTCCATGTCATGGCTTTGGTGAAATATTATAATATAAGATAGCGCACATCCAAAACATTTAATTTATGCAGACGGTCCCGCTAGCAACAATTACATCTCTTAGCATAAATTCGGAATGTGTTGAACCAATCCATAACTATTCTCGAAATGTTTGCTGTATTATGTACATAACTTTCAGTGACAACGAAAACAAACTACAAACAAAAATACGCTTCTATCATATACATGTGCGTCTCTTTAGCCATATATAAATTAATGAATTAAACATTTTAATTAAAATATATTGCATCACACTAAAGAATACGATATATTACATACAAATATGTCTAGAAAAACGCAATGAAGATAAATCTAAAAAACTAATATATTATATGTAGCATTTGACCTTCGACTGTGTTCGAAATGATTTCATCTAGGCACATTTTGATTTACGATTAGCATTTGTTGCTACAGCTAAATAGATATTTTTCCGCACATTTTACGAACAAAAGCCATGCAAAATATCCTACACAAAATAAATTATTGACAGATTTGATTTTGAATAAGTAACAAATAAAAATTGGAGAGCCATGATATAACAAGGCTTAAAAACCTTTACAATCTCAGATGAACGATTAACGTATAGATCTTTTTGTTTTCAAATTCTAGATGTCCTTAAATTTCAACCCTGACAAGATGAAGCGTATTACAGCGAAGACTCAACCACCCCTAAAAAAACAAACAAAACCCCAAATTAATCACATTTGATAAACGTTTTATTCGAAATCATTATTCATAAATTTCAAATATTTTAAAATGGCATTCTACGCATGTGATTTATTTTAAGATAGTTGGTATCTGCGAAAACAACATGTCTGATAATATATATATATATATATATATATATATATATATATATATATATATATATATATATATATATATATATATGTGTGTGTGTGTGTGTGTGTGTGTGTGTGTGTGCAAGAGCAAGTGGAATGCCTGATCTACAACTTGCAGAATGTTTAAAATCTTGAAACTACCTTTGAATGAAACGAAACAAAATGTACCATACTTATGAAAAATATTGTAAAGATTACAATTGCTATTTCCGAAATTCACTGACGAGTAATATATTTCAGAAATATTTTCAAATAAATTGAATGGAACATCACATCTGTGGCAGAAACAATTACTGATATGCTTAGCACATTCAATTGAAATGAAATATTTTCTTTCAAAAATTGAACTAATAATTTTGTGTTTGAGTAATAATTTTATCATAATTTAGTAAACACAGCGACGTTATAGCAGTTTGAAAATATGCACATGCTATTGGCAAAAAATTGACAAAGGGAACAGACATTCGCTTACTAGGACGATTTATTGTCAAACATAACAGTATTTTAAATATTAAATCAAAACGAACCCAGCTTGTGAGTATGCCATCGGTGAAGTGGAATGTTGACTGACATTTGGTGGTAGTTAGATATATGGATATTTGGGTTCACGGAATTATTGTTGAAGTATTATGGTGGAGTACGAAGAAGTAATACTAACGAAAATACTCATATCTCAACATCTGTGAAATAGTATCACGAAATCTTCACATTCTTTGGCTGTCATATCAAATGCCACAATTTAATTAGAATAGCTTGCCATATGGTAGTCGTGACTTGCATTGAGGATTTTGAAAAAGGATTTCTAGTTATGATTTACAGAGGGCATACAATATGAGCATACAATACATAATGGCATTCCTATCATATTTATGATCCTGCTTATTGATTTATAATAGCACTCGTAGTCCTTTGCAAACTTGAATCTTACAAACTAGAACCAAAGACAAAAACAACAAATACTTACAATGAGATAGTTCATCAATCTCGCAAGCTTTTGTACCAAGGAATAACAATTAACAAGTCAAATGTATAACAGTGTTGACTTTATAACCTTGACGCCTTTAAATCCATTATTTATAAACCCAGTGTTAATTGAAGAATGTTCAAGGATAGCGCTCTTGAGACATGGTGCATTCTGTTTCAACCCATGGCAAGAGGATTAAGAATATTGAAATGTTAAGTGAATTGTTTAAAAACTCACATCTATTTGACACTATATATCGAGAGGTTTTCGTCCACACTTAAGCTACGCGTTGATTCAATCTAAAGATTATATCACGGGAGATATCTGATCATGTATATTGCACACCTGTTACTGCTATAGCTCTGATACAGCTAGATTATGTAAATGGGTGTACAACGCATCGAGAGAACATAATGCGACTGTTCAGACATAAAACAACATTATATGGTTTTTCATCCTTTTTTACCATGTAAGGGCTGCTGGTATTTCGTTGATAACTTGCGAATAGAGAAGATTAAAATAATGTATTTTCTAGCCAGAATAACAGGAGTTTGGAGTTGATGACTACTGGATCTATATAAACTGCGCTAGCTGATGTGAGGAAAAATACAATTTAGAAAATATCTATACTATTTCTATTTCTGGAATAAATGTCTTTAATTAGTGTGTTTCTGGCGATTCCTTCTCATCATCGCTGCCTGGTGATGGTTCTCCCCGCTTGTCAAATGCAATTTCCGCATATTCAGTACGGTTTTCGAGTCCATGGATTATTATTTTCCCATTATTTGCCGTGGGATTCCCCAGTTCCAGTTCCGCGTTGATAAGGTTTCCGCTGTTCCTCTGTTTAAAACAGTGTTAATTAGATGCAGATTAAAACGTTATACTTCCATATGTACTGCAAAACAAGTGAAAAAAACTTGACAAGTAAAATGCCTTTAATACATGGACTTGGGTGAGCGAATAAAGAAGGAAAGAAAATTAATCAAAGTGACTACTGCATACATTTTGATGTGGCAATGCACCTATATGACTGTATATTCCTCAGCGTGTGTCAGGATTAGACATGAATGAAACAAATACACACACGACAAAGAGAACAAAAATTCATTTAAAGATAAAGATAATTTTGGAGGTTGTAATTATAAATTTAAAACATAATGAATTGACATAAAAGACACGTTTTAATTTAAATAGTGTAAAATTTAATGTTTAGTGTGACATTCATCCGTCTAGTCCAGATTAGCGGTATCAATCGAATTATCTCTGTAAAGTCGTTAATAACCGCATGCAGCACAGAAAGTCATATACTAATTATCATGCTTGATTATCACGGATATGGAGACTCGTAAGTTGATACATATGACTGGCATATCTTACCAATATCCTCTCTTAACCTGAAAGGAAAAACAGCATTATATAGAATTAGCCGGCAGATTTTACTAATATTTTGTCTATCCTGAAACTGAAAAATATAACCTGTATAAATCGGCAGTAGTTATAAAACGTCTCTCCTCTCTCTCTCTCTCTCTCTCTCTCTCTCTCTCTCTCTCTCTCTCTCTCTCTCTCTCTCTCTCTCTCTCTCTCTATATATATATATATATATATATATATATATATATTGAATGTTTACTACGTTATGTCTCCAATTGCATTTTGAAATGTGTTTTCATAAGAAATTAAATACCTACCTGTGCATGAGTTTCCTTGACCGAAACGCACCTGAAAAGATGCAATAAACTAAGCTAAGCCAAAATAACAAGTTATTTTACTTCACAGGACAAGATACGTTAATAAAGCCGCGGCAGTTTAGTAGTTTCCAGTTAGTAATGAATTGCAATATTTATAAATAATTGTTAGCTATAATATATGCTAACAAGCTGTCATATTTGCTAGTTGTTTTAATTTAGTATGCTAGATATATTATTTATATTTAATTATTTATATTAGTTCAACAGTCACAACAATCAATGAATAATGTCTTTTAGGTAACTTAAACCAAACGTAAAAGCAAAAGAGTAAACAAAATAAATGAAAATGTTAGAAATAACAGCTAATGATTACAAACATTGCATGTTCTATAGGTTTCTCCCATTCCACATTTCAAAATAATCACTGCTCCGTAATGTGTATTACTTTCATTCATCTATGAACGCATCTACTTCGTGCAGCTAATATGACATGAACTAATTCTCACAGAAGACAATCAGATATGGTTTTTATGGTTTCACCTCAGAGTCTTAGCTCGTGGAATAAAGAGAAAAGAGACAAATATTTATAATTTGTTTTTCGTTTTTGTTGTTTTGCGACTGAACAAGTTCGAAATATTTTCTCTAACATCTGTAAACCTTTAATAGAGCAAGTACTGGATCTAGTGGTTAGTCTGATATGTAAATAAGTTGAACTCCATATCAGCATAATCAATGATGATATTCAAATTCAATTATGTTTAGACCATTTTTGTCACGTACCCAGTGATGATATTTTCTATGCTGGTTGGTTGGTTGGTTAGATGAATTTCTACGGCGCACCAGCACTATGAGGCTATTTAGCGCCATACAAAACGTTACATCTTTCATCATTTAAAAGTGGTAAAAGGTTTCGTATCGAAAAGCGATAAGAAACCACAAAGTTGAAGGTAAAACGATAAAATGGTAACGGTGATAAATAAATAAAGTTTCCCGATCAACGGGGAGTGCAAATGATGTATGACAACGAAAACAGATGAAAGGTAATTAAAATCTAACGACGGTATATATAGCACATAAAACTGTTCAAGGTAATAGCATACAAGCTATAGCTTATGATAAATATTTACTTCCTTCAGGAAGTCTATAATATAAGAAACGCTAACTGTATCAAAGAGCTCCCTAATGTCATGCACATTCTAATAATGATTACGCGTAGGTTGGAGGTCGAAACACTCCAACATAAAGTGCTTAACGGTGAATGGTTCATTGCAAGCTACGCACTCTGTTGGGTCTTCTCCTTTTAGTATGTAGTAGTGGGTTAAATAAGTATGACCAATTCGAATTCTTGCAATGACTACCTCCTCCCAACGGACGGCTCTGTAGGAAGGAGTCCATTCTCCTAGGGTTGGCTTGATGGCATGAAGTTTGTTATTCACGGCATCATTCCATGATGCCTGCCATTTCTGACGTAAACATTCTTTGATACTACGTTTAAAATCAGTATACGGTGTTTTAAAATCAGATGGTTCAAGTGATAGGGCCATTTTAGCAGCGCGGTCTGCTTTGTCATTACCTTTAACTCCAATATGGCTGGGTAACCAACAGTATACTATATTGTGGGAAGTACTCAGCTCAGTATCTTTGAGGAGAATATTGGCTAATAATGGATTCTCCAGTTTTCTATTATTTAGTGACTGAAGTACTGATAGTGAATCGGAGAAAATGATGCTGGTTAAAATACGCTTGCTTTCAATATACTGCAATGCAAGGCTTATTTCTCTGATTTCGGCTGAGAAAATGGATGTGCCATTTGGCAAGCGAACTTTTGTTGTGTGTTTTCCACTAACGAAGGCTGCGGCAGCCTTTTCCTCATCTTTTGATCCATCAGTATATATTCTTGTATAATTTTGAAATTGGGTGAGGAGTTCATGGTAACAAGAGTGGAAGATAGAAGGGTTTGTCTCCGATTTTTTTCCATCGTGTAACGTGAAAAGTACTTTTGGTTGTTGAAGTAGCCAGGGAGGTGTTTTGGAGACGGACGTTTTCTGAATTTTTGAAAGATCAATTTTGGTACTGTCAAGGCATGGTAATATTCTAATGACAAAGGTAGGTATGATGTTTGGTTTATTGTCATATAAGGTTTTATATTTGAATTTTTGAAAGGTCAATTTTGGTACTGTCAAGGCATGGTAATATTCTAATGACAAAGGTAGGTATGACGTTTGGTTTATTGTCATATAAGGTTTTATATTTGGGTTCAGAAACAGCCGAAAAAGCGGGGATCAGAGGGTTTGATCTTATTTGAGAGCATACTGTGCGGAAAGCATTTCTCTACGTTGTTATAAAGAGGGTTCGTTCGCGTCAACGAGTAGGCTTTCACACGGGGATGTCTTAAATGCTCCCAGGGCAAGTCTTATTCCCTGATGATGAATTGGGTCAAGAATCTTCAAATAGGACTTCCTAGCTGAACCATAGACAACGCAACCATAGTCTAGTTTCGAGCGAATACATGTTCTGTATAAACTGAGTATGACTTTCCTATCAGCACCTCAGTCAGTGTGCGCTACTACTATAAGTAAATCTAGAGATTTCAAACATTTAGCTTTCAAATTCTTCAGGTGTGGAATAAAAGTCAGTTTTCTGTCGAAGATAATACCTAAAAATTTTGCTTCCTCAACAACCGGAATAGGTGTTCCGTCCAGCGTGAGTTTAGGTAAATCATGATGTCTTCGTAACTGACAGAAATGTATACATACAGTTTTTGATTTCGAGAATTTGAAACCGTTAGTTTTGGCCCAATTTTGAATCTTGTTGATATTTTGCTGTAATTGTCTTTCAGTTGTATGCATGTGCCTGGATCGGTAACATATTAAAAAGTCATCAACATATAGGGAGCAATCCACACCGGGAGTCAGACACTTGGTGATGCTATTAATTTTTATGTTGAAAAGAGTCACGGATAAAATACTGCACTGGGGCACACCAATCTCTTGATCGTGCATATCAGAGAGGGTGTAGCCCACTCGTACCTTGAATTCCCCGTCTGAGAGGAAGCTTGATATGAACGAGAGCAGTCGGCCTTTTAGACCCAGATCGTGTAGGTCATTTAGTATTCCGTACTTCCACGTTGTGTCATAGGCCTTTTACAAATCAAAGAAAACCGCTACTAAGTGTTCTTTCTTGATGAAAGCGTCGCGAATACATGTTTCCAGTCGAACCAGATGATCATTGGTACTACGACCATAATGAAAGCCACTTTGGAAAGGAGATATTACATTGTTGGTTTCCAAATAACATCCAAGCCGAAAATTGATCATTCGTTCCATTGTTTTGCATACGCAGCTAGTTAATGATACAGGTCTATAGTTGGTAGGATCTGCGCTATCTTTACCTGGTTTGGGGATTGGTATTGCTGTTGCTTCTTTCCAAATTTTTGGTACTTTACCATTAATCCATAAATCATTGAAGATTTCCAGAAGAACTGTTAAGGATGGTTCTGGAAGGTATTTCAAAAACTGGTAATGTATATCGTCAGGCCCAGCGGATGTATCATGGGCCTTATTCAAAGATTCCATAAGCTCCGACAATGAAAACGGTTGGTTAAAACTCTCTGAGTTATTCGATGTGAATTTCAACCGTGTTTTTTTCTTTTTAAGCTTTTAATCTTCGGAAAGCTTCTGAATAATTGGACGATGAGGAATTTTTAGAGAAACAATCAGCAAGTACATTAGCTATTTCATGCTTGGTATTGAAATTGTTGTAATTTATCTTCACATGTCGAAATGAATTGTATTTTCCCTTTTCATTTATTTTGCGGATCGTGTCCCAACCATTCTTTATTGAGGAACGAGAGTTTAAAGTTGAAACATATTTTTTTCCATGATGCTCGTTTACTTTCTATAATTATGCGGCGAGCTTTGGCCCGAAAAATACGGTACTGAGTTAAGTTTTCGGGCGTTGGACGATTAAGAAATTTTTTTCAGTGCTTCTCGGCGTTGTCTAATGGCTTCTTTACATTCTTTAGTGAACCACGGTTTTGGGGTTCTTTTACAATTCGGCGAGGACTTAGGAATAGATTCTTCTGCAATCTCAATTAAGACGGATGTAAATTGTCGAATAGGATCAATATCGTTTAGGACGGTATTCCTGTTAAGTCTAGCTGTACAAAGTGTTTCAAACTTGGTCCAGTCAGCTTTCGTTAAATTCCACTGTGGAATCGTGTCATCAGTTGTAACGCTGGTGTTCTTAAGATAGATTGAAAAGTGATCACTGCTGTGAAGGTCATCAGCGACCTTCCAATTATAATCCAAAAGTAGTGAAGGAGAACAAATTGTCAAGTCGATACATGTGTATGTACCAGTTCCTGGGTGCAAGTACGTCGGAGATTTGGTATTAAATAGACATAAGTCGTGCCTAGTAATAAAATCTTCGACCTTTTTGACCCTGTCGCTTATGTAATTTGATCCCCATAAAATAGTATGGGCATTAAAATCACCGAGTAAAACAAATGGTGCAGGAAATTGTTGAACAAGCGTGTCTAATTCGTTTGGTAATAAGTTGGTGTTTGGTGGTATGTAAATAGAACAAAATGTAATCACTCGATGTAGAGTGACACTCACAGCAATGGCTTGCAAATTTGTGTTTAAAGGGATGACGCTATGTGGGGCTCTATTGTTCACAGCAATAGAAACCCCTCCCGAGGCCGTGTCAACGTTCTGTAAGTAGGTGTTAAACAGGGAGTAGTTTTTAAGTGTGATGTTGTCCGTATCTTTTAAAAAGGTTTCCTGAAGGCATAGTATTGCAGGATCATATTCGTTTAAAAGCAGGAGAATATTATTGTAATTGGCTCTACGTCCTCGACAATTCCATTGTATGATCGTGTTCTTCATTATAAGTTTAGACTGGAGATTTTGGAGCTAGGTTAGACTTTTCGCGGAGAGAAACTGTATGGTTATTTCTAAGGAGGAAGTACCGGGGATGATTTTTTTGTTAGGTCTGGAGCTACTTTGAGAACATGGAGCAGTATCTTCTGCATCCATGCTCTCAATGTCCCCAAACCTGTTATAGAGTCTGATGGGGTCTTCTGACCCCTTTTGCTGCCTATTTTCTAGTGCTCTGTTTTTGGTCTTTGGTGATTTCGGTGGTTGAGTATTATTGAATGTTATTTAGATAGATGCCGTGGTTTTTTGTGCTTGGTAATGGGGGGTGTTAGTGCTCTATGTTGACTCGGGTGCATCTGTCTGCGTTTGAGCGTCCTTCGTTGCCTTGGGATTGTTCTTCACTACAGTGGAGAAGGATGGGCCAAGAAGAGATGATTTTGCCTGTACAAGCTTTCTGGCCTCTGGATAGGGAATGTTGGATGTGTATTTAACCCTCTGTATTTCCTTCTCCTGTTTCCAGGTATCACAATCCTTGGAATTGGCGTGGTGCTCCTTTCTACAGTTGACACAATGCGGAGTGGCTCTGCACTCAGATTCCTGGTGAGAATGATCTCCGCATCGGCCACATATTTGGCTTTTTGAGCATCGGTCTTCATGATGACCATATTTCTGACACTTATAACATCGAAGTGGAATAGGGATCTCCACATCAACCTTCACTTGCAGAAAGCCAACTTTGACCACTCTGGGTACTGTTGGCTTGTTGAAGGTAAGTATAATGGTGCTGGTGTCCTGCAGGTTGTTGTTACGTTTAATACGTATTCTACGGACTGCAATGACACCTTCGTTTTTCATCCCTTCAATGATATCCGTGTCGCTGACTCCAGCCAAGTCACGACAGCGAATCACGCCTTTGGATGAATTGATTGTTGTGTGGGCGAACGAGATCACTGGAATATCGAAAAAGGTTCTCATTTTCTTGAGGTTTTCTGTTTGACCTCGTCGCTCACACTCGACAAGTAGGCAGTCCGATTTTAACTTTTTAACACCTTTTGGTGTACCAATCAATCCCATAATTGTTTTCTCGAACACAAACGGAGAGAGTACATTAAGCGGTTTTGTGGCATCTTTAGACAGTATAACCATGAAGCGTGGAAATGGATCCACAACACATGGTTCGTCATCCGAATAAGATCCTGTCTTGGTACGCTTCAGTTGATTTTTGTTGGAGTTTTCCATTTTTTTTTTTTTTTTTGGACTTCAGCACCCGTGCTCCCCACCCACCATGGAGCCCAACACGAGGACACTTTTCAAGTGTCAGGGATACACGGCTGTTATATTCAGTCGGTAAAATTACCTCCCGATAGACCGGTTCAGCCACCTTCTTCTAAGAAGTCTTCTAAGATTTAGGAAAGGGAAAGTTAAAGGGATAGAATGTATGGGCAACGGTGGTATCAAGAGAGATCCAAGGAAAAAGATAAAGAAAGTAAGCGAGTAAATAAAGACCTCCTAGGGCTCGGCGTGACCAGCCGATTTGTCGAGACCGGGCCCCTCCCGACCACCCGTCTAGGAGAAGTAGAGGCCAAAGTAGTGTGTTGCATTGGAAAGACTCTGCTCAACTACCAGGATCCTTTCCTCCCCCGACACGGGTCGCAACCCACGGAAAACAGGTTGCCTCTACTTAGTCGCCTCTTACGACACGTAGCGAGGCACGGCGTGCCAATTCTACAACCCCGAACCCGCAGGGGGATTTATATGCTGGTCCCAAGTTATTGTGTACGTTAAGAATGATGTAACATAACTGATTTTGGTCATACCATTAACAGCTAAACTGGGTGAAATCCATGTTAAATACAATACATTTTATTACAATTAATAATCATGTTTGCTCTCATAGTTAATTGTCTTTAATTTTTCCTGTACATGATAGCAGTAAACAAAACTTTTGTTTTTATTTTAGTGTGAACGTGAAGAGAGCCAAATACTTCAAATCCTCTTGCATCTTGGGTGTGTTGCCTCCGAGGTTTTGAAAATATTTCTTGCCAATGGACCACTCGTACACATACAAGAGTCATTCGGTTACTTTGCATGTGTTGAAACTTCAGAAACATGACAGTAATAGCAGGTGAACATATGATCCAAAAATTGTGACATCTGTCATAACTCATAAGTTAAATATTGCAAAATACATTAGAAAGTACAAAACATGATCCCTACAAAAACAGTTATTATTTATTTTACAGGACGCATTCGAACAAACTCAGAAATATAAAACATGACTTTTTGATGCCTCAAGTGCAACTAAATGTAATAAATATCATCTGATAATGCTATAGATAATGAAATAGGAACATTTCTAAACATGTTCATATTTTGGCATGTCATACGTATCACTACATTAACTCTTTGCATGTGTGTGTGTGTGTGTGATTTGGATTTTTAAAGTAACTTTAACAATTTGTCAGTCATATCGCTACGATGTCTGCAGTGTGGCAGTTTATAGTGATGTCTAGCACTGGGGCATCATGCCGCAAACATGTAGCATCATGTCCCACCCAGACACATTGTTCTGACACCAGGCCGACCAGTCCTAACACTAACCTCTTAATGCTGATCGCCGAGCGAGGCAGCTGTTAGTACCATTTTTGTATGTCTTTGGTATGAATCTGCCGGGGATCGAACCGATGAACTCCCGCATCCAAGGCGGACGCTCTAACCACTAGGCCACCGGAGCGGTTCTATATTAACTGAGATAATCATTAACTGAGATAATCACCTGTTATTGTATCAGGTTATGGTACCATATAACATTGATAATATGTTTGTCACTTGTTTGTGGGTCTGATGACAAAATAATGTTTATTCAAGAGAAAGCAACAATTAAACATAGACATAACATGTTTCCAGTGTTAAGCCTTTTCGCTCTAGCGTAGGTTACTAACGGAAACAGGCGTGATTAAGCCGGTCTGGGGTAAAATACCCCCCCCCCCAAAAAAAACAAAGAACTTTTGAGTGATTTCATTAAAAAGCACTGTTTTAGCAATGATGTCACATACACTTTGATGAAATGTATATATTGGGTTCATTTTGGGGCGTGACATAATTATGATAACCTTGGTGGAGTTTCAACTTGAAATTAATTTACTAGATTTTAATTCAATGAGCACCATGAAGATATAAGTAATCACAATTTGGTATGAGAAGAATGAAACGTCATTGTATACGTATTTAACACATAATTATATCTCATGGAACACTCGCTGACGGTCACCTCTTGTCTAAAGTTTTTTCTGCTTTGTGGCATGCGCTGGCTTCACACTCTTTGCGCTGTTTGGCAATGTAGCATGCATTACATAAAAGAATCTTAAAGTATGATATGTGATTCTCTGAATTGTATTAAATATTTGAACCTTTGTAACCAATTCAACTGATTCTTTTCTTTTCTTATCAGGTCTTCTTTCTTCGGATTTCCTTTACGTTCTCATTTCTGAGAGTAAGCTTTATACAGAAAGTAATTTGGTCCCTAAGATCTCTCTTAAGTGATTTAATGACAATATCTATCTTGGGAAGGCCCTCATATCAATAACACGATAGTTGCAACAAGTATTCTAATAGGTTTTATTATGTCTATAATAAAAACTTTACCGCTATAAAAAGATTGTGTTTCTCTCACTATATTTCCTTGTATATGGCATTGCTTTTCTCCCGGTTATGTGCATGTTCAGTTGATCTGATATTTAACTTACAGTTTAATATCTATTTACATTCTTTGAAGTATTGGTCACATTGACTGATTTACAGCGTTTGATTGCAATTTAGTATGTAAATATTTTATTTCGATATATTATTACAAAACGCACACTAAAACAAACTTTATAATTTCACCAGAAACCTCCATCATCCTAGTACGCTATATACAATGTATGTGGTTTAAAACAATATAGGGTAAGTTCCAAAAGAGTATTATCTATATACGTTTATGTGGTTTACGTTCGACAAATTGCTATTACTGTTCCAAATAGTTTCTTTGAAGTGCTGTCATCACAAACTTGAAACCGATACGATTATCAAACGTGGACTAAGTAATGTCGATGATAAAAGATATTGTAAAGACGGAATAAATACTTTAGCACTTGGGCATTATGTTTCTCTGAAAAATACAATTATTGTCTAAGCCGCATGTTTAAATACATCAGTCAGTCAATCATTTATTTTTTCTTGGTCTTTTTCGCGTCTAACAACACAAGTAATCCAGTACGTTCCTTGTATTTTAAGGCAGATAACTCCTTCAGTCTTCCTTGTATTTTAAGGGAGATAACTATTTCTGTCTTCCTTGTATTTTAAGGTAGAGATTGTCTCCCTTGGATTTTTAGGGGAGGTAACTCTGTTTATTTACCTTGTATTTTATTTATTTTTATTTTACTGATTAATAATGTTTTCTTTGTCGTTTTTTTTTTAAGAAACATTATCTTTGTTTTAATGATTTTATCAAGTTCCTTCCTTCGCTGAGATCTTTTTAACGATAATAATTAAGATAAAAAAGAAAAATACGAGACGAATAAGCCATGCCTACTAGCTAAGCTACTTTTAGACTTCCAAGTATTAGTCAGCTTATATACAGTACAGCCGTATTTATACTTGGGGTCCTCCCAATGCTCTAACCCACACTTTCACACCATGTCACCTGGTGGTTGTACTTTTACACTCCCCGGGTTTTGATTTGGGGGAGAGTGTGTAAAATTCTGTTGAACGTAGAGAAGGCCCCGTTTGTGTTTGTGCTGTCTTTAGAGCTAAGTTAGGATAAGTTTGTCTTTAAGATAAGTTAGGATAAGTTTATGTTTGTGTCGTCTAAAAAACAAACAGCAGGGTGATGTGAGCTCGTGACCTTGTGACCTCACTGAAGGGTACCCACATAAGGGCATTCAGAAAGAATCTTCGCCGGACCAAAAAGTCTCAATAAGGTGCCTGTGAACCATAAGACAGGTCTTAACCAATGAAAGAGTGCCCGTGGGCCATAAGAAAGGCCTTTACATTGCTAAAGACAGCCCTCTGAGTTTCTAAAGTTTCTGTTTCGGATATTTAGGAATTCTCCTGGGGGTATGTCGATTGAAAGGGACTCTTAGGATCTTATTGGTAAAGACTTTACCGGCAGAAGTGACCCCAGTGGAATGGTAGACCGAACGTCACCGCTGCTGTTAATTTTTGTATAGCTTTAGAAATATCATTATCAAATAAAATATCAACTATATTGTCAATAAATGTCATTAAATCATCTGACCAACCTCTTTTTCGTTCGTCATTTTCACTTGCGAATAACCAGACTGACTCATATTTCGGTGATATATGATATCCAACGTTTTTGATACAGTCGCTTATTATTTTAGATTTTATGCCAGTATAGCATGAGGCTGATTTTATTGAATCAAATCTCTTATAAAATCTGTTCGTTAAATCAAATCCAACATGTCGGATTGGATTATAATGGTACATTATATATAATATTTCATTGTTCAATATGAAATTTTGTCTAAACTTTAAAAAATATCATTATCAAATAAAATATCAACCACATTGTTAACAAATATCAGTAGTAGACTAATAGGCAGATCCTCGATCAGAGCTTCAGGGGGGGTGTGGTGGAGGGGTGGTGGTGGAGGGGTGGTGGTGGAGTTGAGGCTCTGGTCGAGGATCTGCCTATTAGTCTACTACTATACTTTGGCTAGTTCGAAATTTTGCTTGGCGATCCTGATGCAGCTGTAGAAACTTTTACCGTTTCCTATACCTAATTTCAAAATCAAGTTTTCTAATCCTGTGAATTTAAAATCGCGCATTAATTATATAGAAAAACAAAACAAAGGGATATGTTAATTTTGAAATAAAATACGAAAGATATATTTCTTTTCTGCCACCCATTGATTTCGTCTTCGCGTTAGCTTAAAGTATATTTAGTGATATCTTACTGAAGATCCGCATGTTGAGAGAGCTATTAATTTCGGCAGAAGATGGTTTTTTTTTTTTACACAACTTAGACAAGATTATACGATGTTAATGTTTTCCAAGTAACATATCACGTGGTGTCGGTATAGTAACATCCGCCATGATATGTAAGCAAGGCCACTTCCTGTACAATTTGGGTAAATTCTGTTCAATTAGTTCACTTAACGTCGCAAAAAAAGAGTGTTGCTTTTGTTAGTACTCTCTCTCTCTCTCTCTCTCTCTCTCTCTCTCTCTCTTATAGATTGTCAATTCAACAATTTTCAATAAAGTATCGTACTATATTGTAAGTAATCGACCTGTCCAATTGTTACTCGAGGCTATGATATCTTAGCTATCGAATATCAAGTTCCCCCCTCACTTGGCAATATAGCTGAAAGGACTATATTAAATAAAGGAAGTTTTATGCCCCCTCTAAAATATTCTTCGTATGATGTATATTACAATAATGAGATGGTTTAACTTAATTTCTGACATAAGCTTTTTGTTCTTGTGCTGGTTGCTATGGTAACCTTGTGTTAAGAAAATCTGAAAAAGATGTGCACATTTTTCATCTTTTGCGCGTATTTCTCATAGGTACTGTCTATCCATAAACTTTTGAATAAATTAAAAATAACAAGAATTTTTATTATTTTTTAGTTATGAAGTTGCATAAAATAAAATTGTAATTGGTTTACAGAATGACAACAAAATGAACTCTAGTAGCCAGGATGAATAAATCTGTTACAGTCACGGTGTTTAAGGGTACATTTATGTGGTCAACACAGAACTGTTTATAATTCCTTTGCAAAAAATAAGTCAATAATTAGATCAACAGGTGTGCGTTTGAAACATTGCCTAATATTGTTGGCTGATATGATTAAGATGCCTTTCTACTATTTTGATAATAATTTTCCTTAATTTAATGGCAACGCACACGCACACACAGAGAGTCTGACATCACAAAAATAAGTCATTCTGATTTAGGTTTAATTTGAAACATTATAGGGATTCTACGAAACAAGGCCTAGTATTATGACTCATGAAGTTTTATCAACCCGAGGATGACATACTTGTGTAATTGCCAGGTAACAAAGTAATGCGACAGTTAAAACTCTATAAATATTTTATTTACGAACGGAAATATGTAGTCTATATCACTGACAGATAAATACCTTACGTTAAGGTCCCACTTCTAATCTTTTGCATGCAAAGAAGAAGTGTTGGTTTCCGGGAAGAAAGTTAACTTGAAGTCTTATCATAACTAAACAGGTCTAAACCTCCATTCAGAGTGCAAAAGCCTTACCGATACAAAATCCAGCACACAATTTATGGTGTAGACGCTATTGAATTATTTCTAATTGTGTGGACGAAGTTTTAGAACTTGTTCAGTAAACATTTTTTATTAGTCTTCATTTATGACAACATTATTACAGATTTAAACTTTAAATCCTCGC